>PVKN010000025.1:58957-159468 GCA_004027915.1 Capromys pilorides | reverse complement strand
CTGCAGCCCAAGGGCCTGCCCTCATTGTCTCCTACCCCTCTTGCTTGTCTCTGTGGCTACAGGAAAACCAGGAGCTGCAGAAGAAGCAGCAGTGGTACCAGGAGAACCAGGTGACCCTGACGCCAGAGGATGAAGACTTGTACCTGAGCTACTGCTCTCAGGCCATGTTCCGCATCCGAATCCTGGAGCAGCGGCTCAATCGGTGAGGGGGTGGGAGCCAGAGAGGGGATGGGAGCCAGAGAGGACCTGGGAGCTGCCCCTGGCTTGGAAGCCGCTCACTTCCCTTTCTTCTCTCTGCTTCAGACACAAGGAGCTGGCTCCTCTGAAGTATTTGGCACTGGAGGAAAAGCTCTGCAAGGATCCACGCCTGGCGGAGTTCCTCAAAGGCCTTACTTGACCCCTCACGGGTCTATGGTGGAAGCTGCCAGAGACCAGACAGAAGTCCACCCGGCCTAACCCGGTGCACCTTCCACTCCATCCATTTGGGCCTGGTCTCACTGCCACACCACTTCCAGCCTCTCATAGTTTTCCTGTAAATAAATACACTTTTAGCCTGGACTTGTGCCTCAGGTGCATTAGTTCCAGTCTCTCTTCTCTCCTTCCCTTCCTTACCTATAGGCTGGGATGGCCACTTCCCGCCACATCGGCCACCTTCCTCATTTGTTTTCTTGCTTCTTGGTGGAAGCTTCTGCAAGCACCTCTGCAAGTGTCCCCCAGCCACTGCAAGCAACCAGTGAGTCCTCCACATAATGAGGTGGTGGCCCTGCTGCCAGAGTGGTAATGGCAAGGCCCAGGTGCAGCCCCAGAACACAAGGGTCTGATGTGAGTACCAGGGACTGAATTCCACTTCCTTTTCTTACGCTGTACCCATCTGTGAAATGGGGATGACACTGCTGCCTTAAATAAGGCATAGAGGGCTGGCTATGCTCCCCAGAAAGCACTCACTAAATGTTAGCCTAGAGAATGCTACAGGCAGGTGTGGTGGGGCACACCTGTAATCTCAGCACTCAGGAGGCCAAGGCAGGAGGCTCTCCAAGAGTTGGAGGCCAGCCTGAACCACATACAGAGACCTTGTCTGGTGGGGAGCAAAACACATCAAATTCATTAAAATTCTAATTCATTGGGGTGGCCAGATCAGCAGACTGAAGCACCTGCCTAGACAGGCACGGGGACTGGGATTTGATCCCAGGCAAGCTGTGCTGGCCCTGACCCCAGGGCGCGTTGAGATGTTGAAGGAGACTGGGCATGGTGATGCATGCCTGTAATCCAGTGCTTAGGAGACTGAAAACAGGAGGATCACTACACTGATCTATATAGCAAGACCCTGTAGACCATGTACAAAAAAAAAAAATTAAAAAATAAAAAATAGGGCCAGCAAGATAGCTCAGCGGTCTAGAGTGCCTGCTTAAGCAAGCTTAGGCAACCGCAGGGACCACAGTTTGATCCCCGGCACCACATGCTATACCAGCTCCACTTCCCAGGGCAGGCTGAGCTGGCTATAATATAAATAAATAAAGTTTAATAAAAAAATAAAAGAATCCAATTCACTAGTCTCCAGGGAAATGCAGTCCACCATACACCAACCAGTATAGTAAGTGCTGGCGAGGAGGAGAAGGAACAGCAGCTCTCAAAGAGCTTTCCCACAGAGGTATAAGTCAGTACAAGCTCTGAGGGAAAGTGGCAGCGTCTACTGAGCGTTCACTATGGCCCAACAGTTGCACATCTGGGATCAGCTCCGCCAACCTGCTGTCATTTGGATCCTGAATGTACCAGACAAGGCCTGCTGTGCATAGGTTAGTGCCCAGGCAGGTGCTGCTGGGCAAGGGCAGAGCTTTAAGAGGCGTGGTCCAGCTGAGGAGCGCTGAAGAGACTGCAGGGCCCAAGTATCTTCTTCTCCATCCCTCTTTGCCCCTGGCCCTGGGGTAGGTGCTTTGCTTTGCTGTGTGCTCCTGTCATGATGTGCTACCCCTACCAGAGGCCTAAAAGCAATGGGTCTGCATAATCATGGGCCATAACCTCCAGAACTGTGAGGGGGTATTTTGTTATAGTGTCAGAGAGACTAGCACCCCATCCACCCATGCATCCATCTATCCAATCATCCAACGAGCAAGGGACAATACAGCAGAGGTGGAGGCAAGGCACGGCTGCACATACAGGTACTCCCAGGATTCTTAGAGGCTGAAGCAGGAAGATTGCAAGAGAGTCAGCTGTGATGGTGCAGGCCTGAAACCCCAGCACTCAGGCTGAGACAGGAGGATCACAACGAGTCTGAGCTGAGTAGTGAGACCCTGTACCAAATAAATAAACAAACAAATAAATAAATGATTTTAAAATAAAAAATAGAACCAAAAATGGTAGGTATGTGTGATGATCTGACTAATCTCAGCTACTCAGGAGGCTGATGTGGGAAGATCACCAAATTCAAGGTCAGCTGGAGCAATTTAGCAAGAACCTGTCTCTAAAATAAAATAGAAGGGGCTTGGAATGTAGCCCAGGGACAGGGGGTTCCTGGGTTTAATCCCCAGTACCAGGAAGAAGGGTGCAGACATAAATTGTGAAAGTGTTGGGGAAAGGGGCCTGTAAGTAGGGAAAGGCCTCACGGGTCTTTCTGGCTAATCCTGACCAGAAAGAACTAAAACTCTCCTCGATCTTTTAAGTTCCTAAATTTCAGACATAGGGCTTGACGCGGCAAAGGAAAAACAAGGAATTTGCACATAGATGATGATGCCCGAATTAAGGGTCTCAGGGCCTAAAATAGCCAATCAAATTGTAACAAACTCCAGGGGAAAGAAAAACTCTTTCTACCACACTTTTGATTAAAAGAAAAAAAAAGTGGCCCAGCATAAAGGTTCCCTCACCTTTCCAGAGCTCCTTGCCTTCTCACAGGCAGCTGTCTGTCTCCAGCTTCTTTTCTTTCTTTTTTGTATTTAGTACAGGGTCCCACTACACAGATCAGACTCATAGCGATCCTCTTGTTTTCAGCCCCCAAAGCACTGGGACTACAGGTGTGTGCCACCACACCCAGTCTCAGTTGCTGTCTCAGTGAGCTCCAGGGGCAGGGGCAGGGCCAGCACAGCACATCAGGGATCGAACCCAGTCCCTGGGTCTGCCTAAACAAGCGCTTTAATCCACTGAACTATCTGGCCGGCCTTTCTTTCCTTTCTTTCAAATAGTGTATTTGTTTTCCTTTTATAAACTCAGTCCCTTTAATCCTTTACTAGGGCTGGGTTTACAGATCCTAGGGAGCGTCTCAGACTGCAGAGTAAAGCTGTGATGCAGCACCCACACACCTCTGGATGTGACAGATGTCATGGTGAATCTTGATTGTCAATTTAAATAGTTTGAGAGACATTTAGACTAGCAAAGCACAGTGGGAGCAGAAGGTACCGCAGCTTGAACACGGGAACCGTAGCTGGTCCCTGGCCTCCTTTTCTCTGGCTGTTCTTCACCCACCATGTTTCTTGGCCACCGAGATGAGCAATATTCTTCCACCATGCCCTTCACCATGACATTTATCTTGGAGCCAGCTACCCACGGACTGAAAACCACATTGTTTATGTCAGGTATTTGGTCCAAGTGATGAAAACTTGACTAATACAGTTGCCTTAAGATTTCTTTTTTCTGGTCACTCTAACTTGTCAGAAAAATGCTACTAGCATCAATGGGTGGAGATGAGGGGTGCTCATCAAACAAGGCACTGGATAGCCCCCTACAACAACATACACCCAGTCCCAAATGCTGAGAATACAGAGGTAAGTATAAGGATGAAAATGAATGAGCCAGTCGGCTGCAATGACCTGAATTTCTCAAGTGCAATATTATCAAGAATTCCAACAAACTATGCATTATATGATTACACTGTGTAAAGAACAGAAACAGGTGAAATTAACCAATGGCTAGAAGTCAGGAGAGTGGCCATTTCTGGGGATGAGGGTTAGTGACTGAGAGGAAACAGCAGGGGAGCTTCCGGGTGCGCTTCTGCTCTGTTCTGCTTCTTGACCAGGTGGTGGTGGTGGTGAACACTTGCAGGCCTTGTACGCTTGTAGTGTGCGTTATCTAGGGTATGTGCACTTTCCAGTGTTTTGAAATGCATATCACAAGCCGAATCAAGTCTTTGGACCTAACTTCCAATTCACAAGAAATTCAAAGTAAAAGGTACATGATACCAGAAGAAAACAGATTAATCCTTCATCAAGTGGGACCATCTTGAGGACTGAGATATCATGCTGATATAGGGGAATGAAACTCCCAATCTGAAAGGTACCTGGGACAAGTTCATGTTCTCTAAACTCGAAAAATGAATTTTAGGAACCCACAGAAGAGCAAAATATTTATTGGGGGGAAAGAAAGCTTCTGAGAGAGACAGAAAGGGGGACCAAGTGGGTTATCCCTGGGAAGCTGTCTCTTCCAGGGACTTTTATACAAGAAAACTATGTGGTGAGATGGGTCTAAGGTGGTGGAGAACATGGGAACTCACTTAGGTGGGCATGAAGTGGGACAAAACTATGGTCAACCAATGAGACTACAAGCACCACTGTGCAGTTAAAATTGATTACATCCAGGACCAAATGAGGAAGTGAGTCACGTAGCACGGGGACACTAATATAGAACAGGACTGTATCCAGTAGCTGGTAGCAGTTGGATTAGTGACTCTTCCTGGCTTCTTCAATGTGATGATCAATCCCAGATGCCTATTTTTAGGGAGGTAAGTATTCATTAGATCTTTGATCTTTAGGTCTGGCCCACAGCGGGAGCATCTGTCTCTCTCACTCAGTTGTTCCCTAGCTCCACAAGCCACACCCGACCGGCTTGAAGGCAGCCTGAGCCAGCCAAACAAAAATCCTTCACAGTTGTAAGGTATCTTGTCTTTCACGTTGTCTCTTTGAGGGCCTAGCCCTGTCTAACACCTGTATTTCTAATTCAGCTGCCTACAACAATGCTACTTACATTCTGGAAAAAATACACCAAGTGTATGTAGCAAACTGGTGGCAAGTGTCAAAACCTAGGTGTTATCCTCCCTATTCTTTACCTCTTTATAATAAAAAGTGTGGCAAGGTGTAGGCTGACTTGGTATCCTTCTCCTAATCAGCTGTGTCAAGTGTGTAGGGGACATGGACTCCCTGCCCGTGGCTGCTGGTGATAGTGGGGTACAGATGAGCAGGGAATCTCCCAGGCTTTGGCTTTCAAAAAAAGGGCTCCAGTCCTGGGGCTCGCTCTTTTCAGCTGTGGCTTTTACACCCATTTTAACCAGGGCCTCAGTTTCCTTATCTTTTAAATGGGTATGATGTCTCACCCATTACAGCTGTGGTGAACCGTACTAAGATCAAATGGTCTGACCTGCGGTGCGTGACTGGAGGAAATTCAGGACGGCTTGGGGGTGTTTGGACAACAGGGTGGAGTCGCCCTGGTTCGCCATCTCCTCCTTGGAGCAGCCACTCACCAGGGGCAGGCTGTGCAACTCGAACCTGGAATCAGACATTGTTTCCCTCTAGGCCTCCTGCGGGGAACTCAACCTGGCGTCTACAAAGATCTAAGAGGATCTAAGATCAGACTCAGACTTCTGGCCTCTGAGGCACCGCCTGCAGTCAAAGGGAAAAAGGAAGCAAAATGCTAACTAGGGCTGGTGCGCCCCACTCGAAGATGGAAGGCCTTTTGCTTCAGGGTACTTCCGAGATCCCTCCCCATTGGCCAGCTGAGACTTGGCTTTCCAACAATGCGATCGCTGACTGGTCGATCCAGGACGGTGGCTAACGCAATTGGCGCAGCCGCCGTAGGAGGGCACCTAGCAAATTTTTCAAAAGCAAACCAGTTTCAAGGAAAAGAAGGAAGTGAGGGGAAACGCGAGGTGGGAGGCGGGACCAAGGAAATGGTGATCCGCATTGGTTCATTAGAGACCAAAGGGCGGTTCTGGGACGGTTCTGACTCATGATTAGAAGGACAAGGGAGCGCGTACCTATGAAAAGCCTCAGAAGAGCCTGCTTTCTTTGGTAATCTTGCGGGAGGTGGAGCGTCGGCGGCAGCTGATTGGTGAGCTACGCGAGGTGGGCGGGGCTCCAGGCCGGAGGTTTTGTTGTGAGGGTCGGTTGTCAAGCAGCGGCCAATCAGGGTAGGGGATGGAGGCAAGTGGGGGTCGCTCTTGGAACAGGGCCTCGGTCTCCGGAGCCGCAGCTGCAGGTAGAGTGGGCAAGCGGGTGAAGTGAAGTTGGAGGTGGGGAGTGGGCTGAGCCACGCGGGGCTGGCCGGGCTGTGGGAGAGATCTCGGGCTCGAAGGAGGCTAGAGACTGTACCTCGCAAGGCGCGAGAAGAGGGAGGATGTGGCGAGGCTGAGGGATGAGCCCCAGCCTTTGGGTCCAGCGGGGCTGGTGTGGAGGCCGGAAGCAGAGCTGGGGATCCCCGGACGATGGGTAACGAGTAAGGGCAGGAGAGATGGGAGCGCGAATGAATGGGAGATGCCAGTAGCAGCAGAGAAGTGAGCGAACAGGGCTCTGGGAAGGGGAATGCAGCGGGTGGAAAAGAGGCGAAGGGGCTGTAGGAAGCAGACGGGTGGCCTCCGTGAGGTGGCCCAGCTCCCAGCTTTGTCTTTGAGAATTGAAGGAAGCGGGTGTAGTTACCTTTGCCAGGAGCCAGAAGGTTGGACCCTAAGGGTCCTCTTTGAAATTGTCACCAGAGAGGATTGCTGCTGGGTTATCTGTCGTGGGCCCCTAAGCTTAGCATCCGACTCCAGCCCCCATCCCATACATCAGCTGAAAACAGTGATTCCCAGAAACCTGAACTGCAGACACCCAGTCATCTCCGCCCCACTGCAGGTGCTGCACGTTAGGCTCCAGCGGGCTGGAGCGGAGCCACCTCCATTATCCCTGCCCTTGGGAGGACCTTCTTTTGCTCTCTGTTCTTCGGCTTCAGATGACCCCTCTGCAGATTCTCAAACCCGATTTGCAGTGTGGCTTCTAGCTCTGGAGCCTTGGTGGGTATCACTCTTGCCAGGCAACCTTAATGATGATTCTGGGAGCCATTCCTCTTAACAAATGTTTCCTAACAAGTCATTGCCTCTGATTTCCAGCCAGGTGTTCTGCAGAGATGGCTCAAGCCTGACATTCCATGACCTGGGATCCTGACAGGCGTGCTCAGGCTGCTGCGGTTGCTGCTGTGGTTGATTTAAAAGCACCAGGCAGTCCAGGGCCAGAAGAGGCATTCCCTCTGCCTGGATGTGTGGGGACTCCCTGCCAACTTGATTGGTGCGTCTGGGGGGGGATTCACCCCCACCCCACAAAGAAAGTGTATTCTATTTTGTGGGTGAGGCTTCAGGTGCCAGCCCCTGAAGGATGGCCACCCCTGTGGTCACCAAGACAGCTTGGAAGCTGCGTGAGTAGTATTCGTTTTTCTTTCTTTCTCACTCCGTTTATTAGTTGTTAGCTTATTGCTGGCAAACTGAGACCCACAACTTTGTCTCCTCTTGGCAGAGAGGGAAACCCCCGATCTTGTGAGATAGACCAAGATGGGAGATGTAGCTGGCACCTCTTAGATCGGCAGTGACATTGAGCAGGAGATTTAACCTCTCTGAGCTCCGTTTCCTTGTCTGTACAACAAAACAGTCACACCCAACATTATATAGTTGCTATGAGATTTGAGTCAAATGAATGTCAGATAGTACTTACTGCAGGATTTCCAGTTAGCCTGATCAGGACAAGCAGGGTGAAAAATTCTGAGATACTCGAGGCATTTCAGGTGTCTGATGAGTCACACTTGCATGGCCAGGTGAGAGCATCTTGGGATGGGGTGAGCAAGGGGTGTTGGCGGACCTCTGGAATGTACCTGAGCACGTGTGTCCCCAGCCCCATCACAACTCTACCCTCGTGGCCCTAAAAACTTTAATCTATGACCCTTTCTAAAATTATTGAGGGCCTGAAACTGATTTTCTTTATGGAACTTACACCTATCAATGTTTACCTTGTTAGAAACATTTCTCAGGCTTCTAAATCATGAGATATAATCACATGTGACACTTCTTGACCTTGTTAGGAACGTTTCTCAGGCTTCTAAAACATAATCGCATGTGACACTTCTTGATAATGTTACCATATGTCATGCATCTTTTAAAAAACTACTATATGCTTATGAGCAACTGAGAGTACATGTCAAACACTGTGTTAGTGGAATGATTTTGTCCTTTTATGCCTCCAAAAGGATCTTGAAGCCCCCAGGAGTTCCCTAGACCATGTTTGCAGGACTACTGTACACTGGCACCACCCACCCCCCTACCCCCCCATCCCCCCATCCCCCCCAGCATGCCTCACCCCAGCTGTTACTTATTGGCATAGACTTGATGAGTTCCACCTGCTCTCCCTGGGATGTTTTTTTCAGGAGCTGGAGCTGAAGCTCCATGACTTTTTAATCATGAGACCCTGGGCAAAGAGTTTGTGAGACCTCACTTTCTTCATTTGTAACTTGAGAGGGGAGGGCAATGTTTAGCTCTCGGGTTTGCAGAGAACCCTTTTATGGTTTCCTAAGGAGGATGTACTTTTCACAGAATGGCTTTTCGTTTTATCAGGATTGTATATCCATCATTCAACCAGTTGGTCTCCCGTACCTGAGCCAGTGAAGGAACAAAATACACAAAGTCTTTATACAATGGGCGCTCCACCTAGGAAGACTCCATCAGGCAGGAACTGAATAATCACACATACAGACACACACACACACACACACACACACACACACACACACACACACATCTATTTCCAGTCCTCTGATTCCTTGCTGTTATGTGTTCTTTGAATCAGTCAACAGGGAGTGCATGAACAGCAAGCACAAAGGGCCTAAGGCAGGAAGCTTGGCGAATAACAAGGACTTAAGGGAGGCCATGACCTGTGGCACAGAGGCAGGGAGAATGAGGTGCCAGATAATGCTAATGAATTCTGTAAGGGCTCGTGTCCATAGCCCCTTTGAGGCTTTGCCCTTATGTCAAAGGCAGGGCCACGCCCTCAAGGGTATTTAACAGGAGGTGATGTGATGTGATGTGACCATGCATATTGGGCATCTGCCGACCACTTCATATGCACAGTGGTTTCTGTGGTTGTAAGATGGCTGAGGCGTCTGAGACCATTTGACTTCTAGAGCTCCTTGAGGCTCTAGAATCTAGTAAAGGATCAGAAGGTATTTAGTTGGCCATCTTGGGTCACTGGTGCCCACCCAGTTCTTTGCATCTTTCTTCTGGGATAGAAGACCTCAGCTTCTCTGGCCAGAAGGCAAAGAGTTCCCCAGCTTTGGTGCCTGGGAAACTGCTGGGGCCTGCACCGTGGGGCAGTGCAGCAGCTGTCGCTTGGCCTGCCAGGAGTCATGCTGAGGATTTTGATCTCTTAGCATTAAAATCAGATCCCAGGCATGGTTGATGTTCACCAAGCCAAACTAAAGGGCTGGCTCTCAGCTGTGCCCCACACCGCCTACGTCTGGTCAGCTGCTTAGAGCAGAAGAGCCCTTGCCAGAGTCTCACCCTTTGCAGCTCCTTCCCTGGTCCAGGAGCTGTCTAGCTACGCAGGCACATAAAGGCGGGAGCCTTCTTCTGCATTCCCTATAACCTCTCAGTGGCAGGCCTAGAAAGTACCTGTGTTAGGGACTAGTGGCTGTGGTTCTCTAGGATCCTCCAGAGGTCCGGAGGCCCACTGAGCTGGGGCCCAGCCAGAACTTCTCTGGGAAGTAGAAGAGCCAGGCAGATCGTGAAGGGCTCCAGGTGGGCCGAGAGATAGGGCAGTGCAGACAGTGACTTCCGAGAAGGGGACGGGTCTCAGGACAGGAGAGCAGAGTACTTAGGAAATGTGTACCCTGTTGCCTTGCTGGGTTGAGCAGAAGCTCTAAACATGCATGTCGGTGGCCAGGGCCCCATGCCTCTGTCCTTGTAGTGCCCAGAGGACAGAAGGCTCTGTAGTTGAGATGAGCACTCCAGAAGAGCCCAGCTTGCTTGGGCCCAGATAGCTGTTGTCGGAGCCTGCGTGAGGCTCTCCCTCTTGCTGGGCTGGGTGCTACCCAAGCCAGTGCTGCCCTAGCCAGGCCTTCCCAGCAGGCGTCAAGCCCCTAAGCATCTTCGCTAGTCCCTCCAAGCCGGGCTGCTCGGCCTCCTGGCCCCTCTCCAGCCTCTTTGTGATCTATAGCCTGCATTAATGCCACTCAGGCAGGTGGAGTCCGAGCCAGCTTGAGGATGGGCCCTGTGAAAAGCTGTGACACCCTTCTCCACATCACCAGGCCAGCTGCAGGGCGTTGGCACCTTGGGGTTTTCCCAGGCCTCTGTGGGGAGACCTATCTTTTTCTCCTCCTTTTTCCAGGGAAGAGTTCACCCGCACACTGGCTCATAGGCGTAGGCTGTCTTTTGGTTCCTCTCAGAGCCCTGACAGGATCCCTGGAGGTTCATGCTGTGGCCTCAGAGTCTAGCCCCGGGGGTCCTTGTAGTTACCCATAGGCCTCATCTCCATCCCTGTGTGGTCAGCCCTCCCTACACCCTTTTGTCTGTCTGCTGCCTTCTGCCACCTCCTCAGGGATCACTTGGCCACTGTCTTGGTGACTCGTCCTTGTCTCCTGCTTAACAGCCACAAGCTCCCTACTCACCCAGGGCTGTGTTTCGGGCACACACACCTCCAGCACCCTGTGGGGACCACACCATTCTCGTCCCATTTACCAGACAAGGACCAGCCTTTGAGAGGACAGGCGTCTTGTTTGAGGCCACACCATGACAGCTAGCAGAGCTCAGACCTGCCGCTGTGCAGCTCAGTGGTATTACCATTTCTTCTTTTTGGAGTAAAAAATGAAACCATAACTTTGGCATGTGTCCTCAGTGTCTATGTAGGATTGGTTCCAGGACCACTGCGCTCAGACAGCACTGCACCCACAGTGCCGAGTGGCTTGAAGGACGATGCAAGATTTGTGCATCACGAATGTGTGATCTCCTTTGCACTGTTAAGTTGCTCTGGGTTACTCATGGTACCTGGTATAGTGTGAGCATGGTATAAATCACTGTTGCCCTGTGTTATTTAGAAATAATGTCGTAAAAAGTCTGTACCTACTCAATACAGATGAATTTATATTTTTTTGTGATACCGGGATTGCACCTGGAACCTTGCACTTGCCAGGCAGGTGCTTATGCCACTGAGCTATCTCCCTGACCCCTTCCCAAATATTTTTAACTGTCAGTTGGTTGAGTCTGTGGCTATGGAATGTCAGGCCTGTGTAGTTAGTCTATTTCAAGTTAATGGACATAAAAGGAATGCTTGGAGGCTTTGAGGCAGGGCCAGAGTGGCTAAGTATGAGGCCCCTGGTCCTTCACCCCTGAGGGTTACCTGGGCTTCAGGTTCCGTAGCTCATGGCCAGGTAGATCCACGCCCTTCCACATGGACCACCCAAACCCTCTGACTGCCTTCTCCCTCCTTTTCTATGTAGAAGAGATTGTCGCCCATGCCAGCAATGTGTCCTCACTGGTATTGGGCAAAGGCTCGGGACGGCTTCTGGCCACGGGTGGGGACGACTGCCGAGTCAACCTGTGGTCCATCAACAAGCCAAACTGCATCATGGTGAGTCTCGGGGGTGGGGGTGGGGCTGGGGAGCAGACAGCTTGCTAGGCATCATAGGCCACAAGACACCCATCTTCTGGGGCCAGCCCAGGCAGGGAGTGGTCACAGCACACTCTCAGCCAAGCCCTGGGTGCCTGCTCAGGAAGCCCCAGGATGGCTGGGGTGGTGACTAGTTCTCAGGAGCAGGGGAGCCACGTGGCTGTGGGGCAGAATCTGGGTCTGCATGGAAAAGTCCAAATAAGCCCCTCTCCCATGGCTGAGCCAAAAGGCTTGTGCCTCCCGCCTCCCCGTCACCTGTGTGGCAATGTTCATTTTGATTCTTTCTCAACCTCAGTCCACAAAAACGGTTTGCAGGGACCCCCTGGGAGCTGGTTAGGGAGCTAGTTCTTCAGCAGCAGCTTTTCCTGATTGCTCAGCCAGATCCAGGACTGGAAAGTGCCTTCCAAACACAGCATGCAGGAGGCATAAAGGAGGAAAACATGAGATTTAATCACACGGTTCTGTTTTCCAAGACCAGTACCATTGGTAGTTTGATCTGTGCCTTTCTAGGTGTTGAAATACACATACACTTGCATAAATATACATAAAAACACATCTTCCAATTACTGCCTTACTCTTGTGTAACCCAGTCTTTTAGAATTAGCAATGTTGTGAGAATTTTCCTATGTCAACAAATATTCTTTTACAACATGATATTTAATGGCTTCCTGATATTCCACTATAGGGATGAGCTGTAATTAGATTCGCCACACCCTGTTATCAGCAAGAGTCTGAGGCCAGGCTCTTGGCTCTGCTCACCCAGACTGTGGTGAGCCTCCCCGTCTACGCCGACCTTTTCGTGGGGCGGCCATCACTGCATTTAATCCAAGGGTGTGCGCTTTTTAAAAGCTTTTAAAACATCTTGCCAAATTGCCCTCCAGAAACCAATCTACGTTCTAAGTAGCACTGTAGGAACCCGGCCCATCCCCATCCTCGCCAACACAGGGAATTACTAGTCTTTTGACTCTTGATCAAATAAACATAAAGATAAGATCAAATAAACATAAAGAAAATGGGAGGTGACATTTATTAGTAGAAATATAATCACTAGTGTTTCTGTAAGACCTTCCCAGACCATAGCTAGAATGGAGATTCCATGTTGATTTTACGGTATTGTGTTCAAGTGCCCTCTCTCCCCAGACAAGCAGTTAAGTACATAAGTTGAAAAAATCAACAGAGATCAGAAATAGGATGTGAACTGCTGTTACACACTTCCCCTAGAGCAGCACGGGGGCACCTGGGGCCTGTCCATCAGATTTCTCTTCAGACACCACATGCAGCCTTCAGGCCCCCAGCTGGCCTTAACTTGTGCCTCTTCTCTGCCCCCTCACGCACCACAAGGCACTCACTCTGCCTTTGGGTACCACAGCCCTGAAGTCTCCTGCCTGGGGATTTGTACCTGTGCTGCTCCCTCTGCAGAAGGCCTGCTTCACTTATTTGTGTTTAATGAGTAAGTGGGACACTCATATGGCTCAATGTTAGAAAGGTGGCGAACTGCAACCTCTCTCTTTCTCCCGTGACTTCCTGCTATGTCTATCCAGACTTCCTTTGAATAAGGAGAAGCAAATGTATTACCTGTTTCTTCTCCCACTTTTTCAAAAGATATCATACTGTGTGCATCCCCCTGGGATACTAAGTTGCCCAGGTTGGGCTTGAATTTGCAATAATCCTCTTACTTTGTGTTCCCAGAATGCTGGGATTACTAGCATGCACCTTCACACCCCACTGCCACCTTCGTTTCAGTGGTTGGTTTTCCATTGCATAAATGACTGTGGATGCCACCACTGGCTCTGTGAATGCAGCCTTCAGGCTCCAGCCGCAAGACTCAGTGTAGCAGATAACCTTGGGTTTGTGGTGTTTCACAGGCTTGCACACAGCAGGGGTGAGCTCCCCAACTTGCAGTGGCTGGTTTGAAGCAAATGTGCCTAATGTGGATGGGGTGTGCCCGGTTGTGGCCCAGAGAGTTTCTACCCATTCTGGCCCCCGCTAGAACTGAGTGGGAGCTAGACAAAGCTACATGTAAATTATCTACCCTAGGGGTAGATCTGTTGAGGTACAGCCCTCCCCAATTCCTAGTGGAAATGTCACTTTAGCAAGCACTGATGGAGTCACCAGTGAGCCTTGGGGTGGCCACGATCAGGCATAGAATGACAGACACCATGGACTTAGTCTCCAGCCTCTTCTCCAGAAAACTGGAGATGCTGGCACCTACTACACTCAGTGGCCTGCCCAGCTCAGTCTGCTGTGGGTAGTGAAAACCCCGTGTCCTCCAGCAGAGACACTCCAGGCCCCTCGGCCCTATGGCGGGGTCTCTGACTAAACTGGGCATCCCTACCCCCAGCCAGGAACCCAGAGGGTGAGGAGAATCTGCCATGGCTTTGTGCTGAGTACAGTGCCAGACAGAGTGGAGATGCGAGCACCCTAGGCGAAGGCCAAAAGATCATTTAGGTCATTTGGATTAGGACAGAGGATTGGTGTACTTTTCTTTATCTTTTTTTTTTTTTTTAATAAAAAAAAAATATATAGTTTTATATAGTTTGTATAGTTCAGCCTGACCTTGATCTCACTGTGCAGCCCAGACTGGCCTTGAGCTCACAGTGATCCTCCTAAGTGCTGGGATTATGGCCATGTACCACCATGCCTGGCTAATGCTCTCTCTTTATCTTGATGAGCTGCTCCCATTTCTGTAGGTGTCACCTGTACCAGGAACACCACAGGAGGAGGTTGGAGGGTGGCTGGGTTCTCTTGTCCTGCAGTTGCTGCTGGCAGACGTGGCCATACAGAAACCTCCCTCCCCTAGCCACTTCTCATGGGACCCCAACTTTGGGACAGCAGCTGGGGTTGTCCGTGCAGTGCACCAAGCTGCTGCCCTCTCTCCACAGAGCCTGACGGGTCACACGTCCCCCGTGGAGAGTGTCCGCCTCAACACGCCTGAGGAGCTCATTGTGGCTGGCTCGCAGTCCGGCTCCATCCGCGTCTGGGACCTGGAAGCTGCCAAAAGTAGGCCTGTCGCTCACTCAGTGCTCGCTCGCACGCGGGTTCCTCCGGGGCTCAGGCGGGTCGTGCTGCGTTTTCCATCTGAGCAGACGGTGTGGCGCCCACCTCCCCGTTATAGCCTGGCAGCAGCATGGGCTGTCGTCACCTGAGGGGCGCCGAGGATGTCTGAAGGAATGACTGTGGGGAGACGTAGATGTGCAGGGGTGGGTCTGGATATGGAGCCTGGAACCATACCAGCTACTTCTGGGGACTCTGCAGGACACTGGGGTCAGAGGGTGGCACTATGAAGAGCAGGGACTTGGGCCACCGCACTCAGTGCTGCCCAGGCACTGCAGGGACATGTTCCTCAGGTGGCGCGGTCTTCTATTGCTTATAGTGTTTGTCTTAATTTAGTTTTTCTCTTGCTTTGTTACTTTTTTCTTTCTTTTTGTACAGAAAGTCGTACTCGGGACTTTGCACTTGCCAGGCAGGTGCTGCGCCACTGAGCGACCTCCTGGGCCTTGGGTAGAAATCTAAATTTAAGTGTTTAAATGTGTAGATAGTGTGGAGTGGTTCTAGAATCAGTCATGATGAAGAGGGGAAGCGTTCGCCCTTCCTCTTCATTCCCCAAACCCCTACCTTTCTGTCCGCCACCTGTCACTGCACCAGTTGCCTCTACCATTCTCAACAGTGACACTGCACTCTCTTCTTTTTTTCTAAGCTTTATTTATTTATATTATGGCCAGCTCAGTGTGCCCTGGGGGTGGGGCTGGTGCAGCATGTGGTGCCGGGGATCGAACTGCAGTACCCAAGGTTGCCTAAGCTTGCCTAAGGAGGGGCTTTAGACTGCTGAGCTATCTCGCTGACCCATGCAGGTTTTTTTGTTTTGTTTTGTTTTGTTTGCGGTACTGAGGATTGAACTCAGGACCCTGTGCTTGCCAAGTAAGTGCTTCTTCTACTGAGCTATCTCTCTGGCCCCTTCTTTTTTTAAATAAATGTGCACATTAAATATTCCTGCTTGGGAATCAGGGTTCAGCTTTCTCGCAGCCATCCCCTGGCTCACGTTTTCCTTCCTTTTTTTAATGATCTTTTTGAGACAGGGTGTCAATGCACTTCAGGCTGGCCTTGAGCTCACTTTGTTGCTCAGGTTGACCTTGAGCTCACTTTGTTGCTCAGGCTGGCCTCAAACTCATAATACCCCACCTGCCTCAGCCTCCCAAGTGCTTGGACTATAGGCGTGCACCACCATGCCACATAAGTGGTAGGAACTTTTTGATTATTTTTGTTTGGTTGGGTTTTTTTTGGGGGGGAGGGGGTGTTTGTTTCTTTGAAGTAATTCTCACTATATAGTCCAAGCTGGCCTCAAACTAGGGCAGTCATCCTGCCTCAGCCTCCCATGTGCTGATATTACAGGTACAAGCCACCACACCTGGCTGTGGTCAGTGTTTATGCTATAAGGGTTATATTGTCACTCACAATGGTTATGTTTATTTCTGCAACTTGGTTTCCCTGGAGTCAATAATTGTTCCTCTTTTCTTCCCTGCTACCAGTTTATCCCAGGTCCTCAACCAAAAGAGTAAACCTCTTGCTCCCCTTAAGCCCATCCCATTATCAAGCCCCCTCTTCTCAGGGCTGTATTCAAAGGTCCTAGTGCCTGGGAGAATAGGGATGTGGAGCTCTCCCATCCTCTCTCATGACGTCATCTTTCTGGTCCCCTCCTCCTGACATGGAGCCCATCCTCCCCTGGTTTACTGAGAAAGGGTGCTTGGCAGGCACAGTGTTGGTGACAGTCCTGCGCAAAGTGACTGTTCTACCCCCATGCTTTCTTTTGAAATTTGAGTGTAGAGTTGAAAACAATCTGTCCTTGGGGACAGGTACATTCTGAAGGTATAGATCTGTTGCCTCTTAGTGTCCAAGCTAGGGCTGTTGTCAGGTCAGATGCTTCAGGTAGGATCTGTTCCCTCCCTCCCTGTCTCCCGTGCCAAGCTTGTAGGATCTGTGTGCAGTGTTGTGGTAGTTCATGGCCCTGAGCCTTGGGTGTGGGTCTGTTTTCATTCCCTGACCCAGGTCCTCTCAGTCCGGAACTTGCCATCAGTGCAAAGGCCTGAAGAGTCTTGATTCCCTGGCAGGCGGGCTTGTGTGCAGACTCGGCGGCCATTGTCATGTGGCAGTAGATGTAGCACGGCCAACCCCACGGATTTGTCAGAAGAATCTGGAGAGATGGGCCTTTGTGGGGAGTCCACCCACTTTCTCAGTACTCCTGGCTGACTCAATATGCTCTGCAGCACATGGCACACACGGGCAGCATCAGAGATGCAGATAGAGCTTCTGTTCTTGCCGCTTCTCGGGGGTTCCAGGCAGGTCAACTTCCACAGACTGTGAGAGAGTGGGTTTTGCCAGTGGTGCCTTTGCCAGGCAGTCCCTTGTGCCTGTCTGTCTAAGCCTTGTATCCTCTTCTTAGCCTTGCCTCTGGCCCATGTCCACATCTGCTGCAGGACAGTGCCTGCTGGCCATGCAAACCCAGTGACAAGGTTCACGCTGTCCAAGGAGGGTGGTGGTTTTATGCGGAAGGTCTCAGGAAAGACGATGCCCCTGGGCCTAGAGCAATACTTGCCCACCCTGCAGTGGCTTGTTAAGCCACAGAGCCCCAGGACTCCTTGAAGATAGATGGGCTGTGTGCCTTGATGCTCAGCACATGGGCCTGATGCTCAGCCACACAAGGACTCAGGGCTGCTGCGTTCAGGCACTGTTGGACTTGAGCAATGCACAGGAGCATCCCTGGGATGAGAGGGTAGCCAGCTTGGCTTTAGGGCAGCCCCCAGAAGCCTCTGAATGGACTTGAAACCCAGCACATGACCGTTCACAATTTACTGAGGAACAGGGATCAGAGGGAGAAGCCCAGAGTGGAGCGCCCTAGCCCAGGCCTCGGCCACAGTGTTTCATTCATAAGGGAAACGTGATTCCTCAAGGGGCCAAGAAATAGAAAATGATGACCTCGGCTTCTGGGACCCTGGTTCCCAGGTGGCCGTTGCATAGGAGATTGTCACACACAGGCTCTAGAGCACCTGAGAACCTGGTTGGTAGTAGGGTGGGCCCTACCCCTGGCATTCAGTAAGCTTCCAGCAGATTCCAGCACAGCCAGGTTGGCAGGCCCTCTCCTCTAACAGAACCTGGAACCTGAATCCTGGTGTCAGGACTCCCATGCTGGGGCTCTCCACTCTGCCCTCTGGTGCCTTGAATTGAGGGCTCCCCAGATGGAAAAGGAGCTGACCCTCAGCAGGTGGGGTACCACCTCAGGGCCGTCTCCACCAGGGCGTGAAAGGCCAGGTACAGACAAGGCTCAGAGCCACCCGTCATGTTGGTTATCTTGAAATCAGCCTAGTCCTCAAGGGTTCAGGCAGAGACAAGTGGCCTGGGAAGCTGGGAGCTCCCTGCATGGGACAGATACACCTGAGTACCCTCCACTCTGCAGTTCTGGGGGCCTTTGACCAAGTCCAGGCATCTCCTAGAAGAGCAGGGGCAGAAGTCAGGCCGGAAGAATGTGGTCTTGCTGGCTTTCCTAAGCACAGCCAGAGGGTGAGGGCGGACCAGCAAGCAGATTCCACAGGATGGTGTGCGCCCTAGGAAGCTGGCCCACCCATGCAGGGATGGGAGCCCCTGCAGCTATGGGGCAGGGCAGGACTTTGGGCTCCTGGCCAGGGAGGGCAAAGTGAGTAAACTAGGGTGGCACGGAGTGGGGGGTGTGTACCTGAGGCTCCTTAGCCTGCACAGCAGTGTGGAGCCCCTAGTAATGCGTGGCAGCACCGAGCGAGAAGGGAGAGCTGCTTGGGGCTGAGTTGGACATTCACAGGACAGGTGTGGCAGGACCTGGTCCTGCTCCCCTGGTATGAAGGAGCATAGTTCCAGCTCTGGTGCGGGTGGCCTGCTGCAGGGGCACTGAGACCACGTGGAGGAGCCTGGGCTCAGGCCTCTAGGCAGATGAGGACGATAGCAGCGCCTTTATTCCTACCCTGTGCTGGTGGCCCCTGCACGGACTCTTCCCTTGCAGGCAAAGTACACAGTGAAGGACAAAGGACACTGCAGAAGTGGCAGAGCTGGTCCAGCTTCCAGCCCTGCACAGCACTCTTTGGCCCCAGGCCAGCAGATGTGCCCCGAGTCCTTGCCTGCCTCCTGGCATGGTTGGGGGGACTCAGTGACCTAATGTGGGGACATCACTAGGCCTGCCAAATACTGCGAGTGCTCACTAGATATCCTGGGGACACGGGAGGTGCCAGATGGGCATAGCACTGGGTGGTGCATTGCCACAGAGGGAGAAGTAAGACGCGTGCTGCAAGAGGAAGGGACGAGAAAGGTCCAGCGTGGGGGATGGACAGGTCTGCCATGGGAGTCATCGTGACTGGCACGTGGCAGGCACTTAGTGCGTGCCAGGCCCGTGCTGAGCCCTTCGTTTCCCTTCATTTCCGTTCTTGGTTCTGGCCATAATCCAGCTTGAGGCTTGGAGAATGTGATTTTCCAAGGTCACACAGCAAGCAAGAAGCAGGGCCAGGGCTGATCCCAACTGTTTCTAGCTTCCATGCTGAGCCCAATGTCAGAGGGTAGAGATCACATAGTAGACTTCTTTCAGTTATCCAGTGCTTGGATGTCAACACTACGTTCTGAGTCTTGATTACCACCTGCCACCAAGAACTTGCCTGCCTTATTCACTTTTACTCAAACCTCAGAGTGGCCAAGGACTCACATTGCTCGTCCCCAGCACTCACGGGCTGATCAGTGTCATCCAAATAGTAAAAGTAGAAATCTGTCAAAAAGGAAGATGCAGGGAACCGATTCCAGTGGTACCAGAGGATGCCCTAAGACAGTGCCCCGGAGCTACATGCAGACCGTAGGGGTGGCAGGTTAGAGATGGGGATCAGTTCCAGCCCAGGCCATGTCCTCCCTGTGTGTGTCCTGTCCTCACTTCCTCCACCCACTATGACAACCATCCTCAACATCCCTTGCTCGGATAGGTGTCACCCCAAGAGCCATGTGAGCACCCAGCCACACCTTCCCCTTGCCCGCACTTCCCTCTCGTCCTCTGAAGAGCCTTTCTGGATTTCTCTTGTTAACCAAGCAGCTGCTCCCAGGGCTATAGCCTCTGCCCACCCGCTTCCTCCCTTGCTGCCTGCCTCTCTCCCAAGCAGTGTTGGGTGGGGCCATTTGCCCTGCAGACAGCCAGGGGCTTAGGTCGTGTGCAGTTGTCCTGCTCCGCTGCCCTGGAGGCTTTGCGCACTTAAGCTGTGAGGAGCGGGTCATATGTTTCCTGGGAACTTGAGTAAAAACAGGAATGGCTGTTGTCTGGAGAGAGGAATGCTACTGGTTATAGCGGTGGAGGTCTACTGAGATGCACAGGTGCGCCTCACCCTGCAGCCTTGCCTTTCTGCCCCGTCTCGCTTGCTCTCGCACCGCAGCCCCTGCTCTTTTGCCTCCTCAGTTCTTCGCACACTCATGGGACACAAAGCCAACATCTGCAGCCTGGATTTCCATCCCTATGGCGAGTTTGTGGCCTCAGGTTCCCAGGACACGAACATCAAGGTGAGTTGCCTCTCTGGGTGGCAGCCTGCCTGATGGGTGAGCTTCCAGGCGCCTCTGGGGCATCGTTCCCACTTGGTAAAACCCATGGGGCATCCTTCCCACCATGCTGGGCTCTGACCCACCAGACACTGGGTTTAGCATGCCCAGCCAGGGTGCGTGGTGTCCGGGCCTCTCATTATAACTGCTGAGACCTAGAATGCCCACAGCTGCACTCTGTTCTTGGCCCAGACCCCTAATTATGATCTCTTCTGACACTGTCCCTCTACTCTTCTCGACACAGCTCTGGGACATCAGAAGGAAAGGCTGTGTCTTCCGGTACAGGGTAAGGATGGCCCCTTCAGTCTCTGACTATATGTGGTGCGTGTAGTGTGGCCCGCAGTCTGCTGTGGGTGACCGGTTCCGACCCCTTGGCTCCGCCAGTCCCCAGAACTGTAACCAGGCTGATCCAGTTGCTCTGCACTAGCCTTCGCAGACAGCTCCCTGGTCTTACTCAGTAAATGCGATTCTGCTGATGGGAGTTTGGCAGCGCTGTGCTGAACTGTTACTTTTGGAAAAGTTCAGAGCTTTTCCTTCTTTTTTTGAGGCAGGAGTCTTGCTATGCAGTTCAGGCTGGCCTCGAGCTAACTTTGTAGCAAGGGCTGGTCTCAAACTCACAATGATCCTCCTGCCGTAGCCTCCCTCGTGCTGGGATTACAGATATGTGTCAGCACACCCTGACATTAAAAGATGCCATTTAATTCTCCCAAAGGGCCATCATATATGTTTCTCAGACATTATGGTCACATTGTCCTATAGGCCAGAATCTGGCTATATGTGGAGAAATGGCCTGGTGTGATATCTCCCAGCTAGGGCTACCTCTAGGCCTATTCCCTGGGAAGCCACTGTTGGGGCTGGGCTAGAAGAGCTGTGGAGGGGCCTGCCATCCAGGCCTCTCGGGTGAGCTCTGCGCACTGACCTCCCTCCTCAGGGCCACAGCCAGGCTGTGCGGTGTCTCCGCTTCAGCCCTGATGGAAAGTGGTTGGCATCAGCTGCGGATGACCACACAGTGAAGGTAACTCCCGGCCAGATGGGGGTCTGGGGTCTGCGGCTCAGAGTCCTTGCCTCACTCACCTGCCCCAAGTCTGTCCAGGGTGGGAGCTTTGTGAACAAAGAGCTGGGCCTGGCTTAGAAAAAGAGTGGGCAGCAACGTGGCGCGTTTGTCCCTGACTGCCGCCCACCCGGCCCCCAGCTCTGGGACCTGACTGCTGGCAAGATGATGTCTGAGTTCCCTGGTCACACAGGACCTGTCAATGTGGTGGAGTTTCACCCCAACGAGTACCTCCTGGCTTCTGGCAGCTCTGACAGGTGAGGAGCAGGCAACATGTCCTGGGATTGCTGTCTCCGGCCACCTCTGTCCTGTCTCTGTCCCAAGGCATCGTGTGCCTATGAACCCATGTAGGCTGAATTGACTTCCAGCCAAGCCACGATTGCTCCCTGTTTCATCTCTCCCCCAGCTCTGCTCCTGGCTTTGATGTCCTGGATCTGTGTTTTCCTGGACAATTCAGGGTCTGAGGCCTCAGTGCGTCCATGGTATAGGGAGGCCATGGCCGTTAGAACCCCAGGGGCAAGGCCATCGAACTCAGCCTCAGTCACACTCACCTTCCCAGCAGCTGTGCAGGGTCAGGGCCTACTTGCGTTACTTATGGTGACCCTGCCCCAGGGACAGAGTCATCTGGAGAGAAGCTAGCTGCCCAGGCCATAGACCCGTGTGGAGGCCCGGTGGGCACTGGCTTCCTGGCACAGTGAGGCTCCCTTTGCAGGACAATCCGTTTTTGGGATCTGGAGAAGTTCCAGGTGGTGAGCTGCATCGAAGGAGAGCCAGGGCCTGTCAGGTACCAACAGCTGTGTGAGTGGGCTCGGCACCGCCTCGCTCCACCTCCAGGCAGCAATGTTGGGGATGCAAGGACCTCCCCTGTCCCTGCTGTTACTGCTGCTGGGTCTTGGGCTCCCCTGATTTCCTGAGGTGGCAATAGGCTGGGTGTCCCAGGACTCACAGCCAACTCTCACCTGGCCCAGGAGCGTCCTCTTCAACCCCGATGGCTGCTGCCTGTACAGCGGCTGCCAGGACTCGCTGCGTGTCTATGGGTGGGAGCCCGAGCGCTGCTTTGATGTGGTCG
The DNA here is from genome assembly GCA_004027915.1 of Capromys pilorides. NCBI lineage: Eukaryota > Metazoa > Chordata > Mammalia > Rodentia > Capromyidae > Capromys > Capromys pilorides. Next base: position 137,171 of record PVKN010000025.1, on the reverse strand, counting down.
TCGTTAACTGGGGCAAGGTGGCCGACCTGGCCATCTGCAATGACCAGCTGGTGAGAGCTGAGGCATCCACCACCCCGATCCCCTCAGACACCCTCCCTCCCACCAACCCTGCCAGGTCTCAGCAATAGGTCGAGCGAGCCCCAGCTCTTTCATTTCTCAGATAGGTGTGGCCTTCTCCCAAAGCAACGTCTCCTCTTACGTGGTGGACCTGACACGGGTCACTAGGACAGGCACAGTGGCCCAGGACCCCGTGCAGGACAGCCGACCCTCAGCAGAGCAGCCACCAAACCCCAGCGCCCCACTCCGGCGCATCTATGAGCGGCCCAGCACGACCTGCAGCAAGCCCCAGAGGTGGGGTGCTGGGGCTCTTGGGGCACCTGGGGGCCCAGGGGAGGGGCTGGGCCTGACCGCAGCCTTCGCTGCCAGGGTGAAGCACAACTCGGAGAGCGAGCGCCGCAGCCCCAGCAGTGAGGATGACAAGGATGAGCGCGAGTCCCGGGCCGAGATCCAGAATGCTGAGGACTACAATGAGATCTTCCAGCCCAAGAACAGCATCAGTGAGGCCGCTCCCCACCCTGCAGCCCGTGCATGTCTCGGCAGGGTCCTTCCCAGGGATGGTGGTCCTGTGGCTTTGTGTCCCCTTGGCCACATTCCTAACCCCACGTGGGCGCAACTTCTCCATCCTTATCCTCTGGGCCTCACTGGGCCTTGCTTCTGAACTGAGGATGGGATCTGAGGCACTGGAGAGAGGCTAGGGTCCCCCAAGTGCCATAGCCCTTGCCCTGAGCAAAGGAGGAGCCCTCTGGGTGCTAGGCTGGGGAGGGCAGGGCCGAGGCTCCTGGGGCCAGGAGCACCAGTGCTTTGCTGGTGAAGCACCGTCGGTGCCTGCACCCACTCAGGAGAGCCCCAGGACCTAGCGCCATTTGTCTCAGCAGGTCGGACACCACCCCGAAGGAGCGAGCCCTTCCCGGCACCCCCTGAGGATGGTGAGTCGGTCCTCCAGGGACCCTGCCTCCCCAACCTTGCCCATTCCTGGTACATCCTCCAGCCTGGCTCCCACAATGTCTTGTCCCTTCACCTGCCCAAAATGCTCACCATGTCTGGACAAGGTGCTGGTGACCAGTGTGAGCCTGGCAGGCAGTGCCCGTGTCTGCCTGAGTGTGCAGAACACAGTAGACAGACACAGGCCTCAGAGGACAGTGGGGCCTGCCAGCGAGGAGGAAGGGGACAGACGGGTGGGGAGAGGCAGCAGCAGGTGAGCCCAGTGGAGACAGGGCCTTCTGGGCCCGGAGTGGGAGATTTACAGTGGTAACAAAGGTGTTCTACTGCAGGATGGAGGGGCATAGGGGTGCCCCGTCCTCCATAGCATCCCTGCCCTCCTCCCGGCTTCCCCTCACAGGACTAAATCTCTCAGTCCCTTTCTTGGGGCTGGGCTTCCTAAAAGCCTGTCCCTCCTGCACTTCCTGTCTGCCATCTGCTCCTCACTACACACTCCATTCCTCATGACAAGATGGCTGTGAGACTCCTGGGTCTCCAAACAAAACTAGGGATGGGGAGACAGCCCCACCCCTGCCACCTGCCACCTGCCTCTCAGAACCCACAGCTCCTGGTGGTCTCCCTTCTCCAGTTCTCCCTGGGTTCCCCATTGCTGCTCCTTCCCCCAGCTGCAGGTGCCCCCAGAGTCTCCCCAAGCACAGTCCTCTCCCCACCTGCCCCCTCTGGCCTAACCTCATGATCTCTTCCTTTTGTGCCCAGACATGGCTGCAGTGAAGGAGATAGCAAAGCCCAGCCCAGCCCTGGATGTGCAGTGCCCAGTGACAATCGTATGTCCAAGCAGAGGGGCTGCAGGCCTCGGCCAGGGTCAAAGCCTGCCGTGGTAGTGGGAGGCAAGGGGAGGCCCCAGGCTGGCTGCCCACTGAACTTCTGCCTGCTGTAGCTCGAGGTCCCGGCTCAGCCCCCAGTCCTCACATCCACGCCTACACCCAAGGGGGAGCCCACCATCATCCCGGCCACTCGGAACGAGCCCATCGGGCTAAAGGCCTCCGACTTCCTGCCTGTGAGTAGGGATTCAGCCCGAGCGAGAGGTGAGGTGGCAGCTGTGGGGTGAGGGCAGAGCTGTGCTGCCTGCTCCCGTGCCAGTGTCGGGGTCTGTCCCTTAGGCCGTGAAGCTCCCACAGCAGGCAGAGCTGGTGGATGAAGATGCCATGTCACAGATCCGCAAAGGCCACGACACCATGTGCGTGGTACTCACCAGCCGCCACAAGAACCTGGACACCGTGCGGGCTGTGTGGACCACAAGCGACATCAAGGCAAGTTCCCCTACCTGCACTGCCTGGGACCTGGCCACCCCCCTCCCCCCACACACACACCCCTCCTGCCTCCTGCTGCTGTCTGCAGTTGGGCTGAACTGAGATGAGGCCACGTGGGATGGGGAGCCTTGTGGTTGCATCATGACTGTCCCCACCCCCTGATGGAGCTCTGTTTGCAGACGTCTGTTGACTCTGCTGTGGCCATCAATGACCTGTCGGTGGTGGTGGACCTCCTGAACATAGTCAACCAGAAAGCGTAAGTGGCTGCGCAAACACCCGGGAGGGGTTGGAGGACCCGAGCTGCCTGTCAGTGCCATGCCCCGCCTCTCCCCAGCTCCCTGTGGAAGCTGGACCTGTGCACCACCGTCCTGCCGCAGATCGAGAAACTTCTGCAGAGCAAGTATGAGAGGTAGAGAATGAGGCCTGCTAGGTGGGAGCCGGGACTGGGAAGACCTCAGGGCCCCAGGAGGTGGCTGGGAAGCATCGCAGGCCTTCCACCCCGAGGCCGGTCAGAGTGGAAAAAGGCCTGTGTGTGCATGTGTGCCTTGTTCTGTGTCTGTCCCCAAAGCTATGTCCAGACAGGCTGCACATCTCTGAAGCTGATCCTGCAGCGCTTCCTGCCCCTCATCACAGACATCCTGGCTGCCCCACCCTCCGTGGGGGTTGACATCAGCCGTGAGGAAAGGTGAGAGCCAGACGGGTATCCAAACAGTATGGAAAGCACCTGCGGCATTTGGGGTCCGGGCGCAGCGCACAGGTGTGGCCACAGTCTTCCTGCCTGAGAAGGGTGCAGTGGGTAGGGCCGGGGGTGGATCACGGTGGCCTTGCCAACCTCCTAAGGCCCTGGCCCTCTGCCCGCAGGCTACACAAGTGCCGGCTCTGCTACAAGCAGCTCAAGAGCATCAGCGGCCTCATCAAGAGCAAGTCCAGCCTCAGTGGCCGCCACGGTAGTGCCTTCCGGGAGCTGCACCTGCTCATGGCTGCTTTGGACTGAGGGACTCATTGGTCGGGGTGCCCAGCAGCCCTCGGGGCCTGGCCTCCCTCCTCTTCCCTGTGTGCCCGCTACCCCAGGAGCCTCTGCCTGGTCTCTGCTACTGCCCCTGAGGCCGTCTTGGAGGTGGCAGAATAGGCCCTGACCGTGTGCATCCTGCAGCAGCTGCCCAGCTTCACCCAACTCTTGTTTCTTGGGGCAGCAAACACAGTCCCAGGCTGCTGCTATAATTTATAGGCAGGTTTTATTAAATTTGTAACCGTTCCCTGTTTTGTGGTGCGGCATCCTCTGGCCGTGCAGCTCACCTAATGGCCTGGTGTGCCAGGCTCTGTGGCCAGGAGGGGGCAGCAGAGCCACAGGTGTGCTTGCACCACTCTGGAGAGAGGGAGGCACTAGGGCGCCCAGGCTAGGAAGCAGCCGAGGCCTAGGCCGGCATCCATCTCTGCCACCCTCTCTGGGGTCCTTGCAGGCTGGCTGAGGGCTGCTAGCAGCTTCTGTTCCCTCCAGGATCCCCCTGCACAGGGTTCCTGGTGCTGCACAGTGGTCAGAGTTGAGGGGCTAGGGGGTGGCAGGGGGGTCAGGAAGAGCATCAGGCTCATCTCTGGCCAGTGTAATTCAAGGAAAGGCTGGGCCAGAAGAGGGCGGGTTGGAGCTGCAGCACAGTGTGAGCGCCTCGGCAGGCCCTACAGCCCACCAGGGCCTTCGCTTTCCACCTGTGGCATGCAGGTACTGTAGCACAGTGGGCACTCTGTAAGGGTAACGGTGCCCATACACACAAGGCAGCATCACGCTGTGGCAGGGACACTGACGACGCCCGGGTTCCCCAGTTGAGGACGTTCGTGCCTGCAGAGGACGGGCGGTGGAGGCCCCTAGGCGACCAGTCAGCGCTCCTCCCCGACACCCCCCCCAAGACAAACTCTCAAAGAATACTTATGTAAAAAGGTGTTTATTTTAATAAAAATGGCTAAGCTTCCAAAAGTTCTTAAATAGGATTTCAGAGGGAAGGAGGCAAAAGAAAGCCAGTGGGCAAGGAGGGTGCCTGGTGCCTGGTGCCAGGCGCTGAGAGGGCAAAAGCTTGCCCACTGGCCTCTCCTGCCAGTCATAAATACAGCCCAGCCCTGCAAGGTGGCCAAGCTTCTCTGTACACCTAGGAACACTATGTACATGCCGCTGTGAGATGTCCTCGTGCAGGACCGCGGGCTCAGCGTGCCCCTCGCTACCCACCAGCTCAGGCCTGTACCTGAAGACCCCACAGGGCATGCGCTAGGAGGGGGCTGCCTGTCTCAGGCTCGGGGATGGTGCCAGGCAAGTCCAGCAAAAGGCCTGCCATCCCCATGAGGGCCGCTCCATGCCCAGAGCTTGCCAGGCAGGGCAGGCAGTCCCTGTCCTTCCAGCCCATGCCATCTGTGCTCAGTGACGCTTCCTTCTGAAGGAGCTTCTCATCTCTGCATCAGAACAGGAGGGCCTCCGCTTCCATCCCTGATGCTGGAGCAGGAGCAGACCCACAGGCCTCAGGGCCAGCTCCAGGCCCAGTAGGTTGGCACGTCCTTGTCTTTACACAGGCACTGGCTTCAACTTCCCTGCAGGGGAGACAGATGTTCTCAGCCGCTGCAGTGGCGGGTAGGCCCACAGCAGCAGGGGTAAGATTAGCAAGGAGCTCAGCAGAAGCACACAGCCAGCAGGCAGCAAAGCACAGGCCCTGCCTGAGCAGCTAAACCTGCAGAGCCCTTCACTTGCACGGATGGTAGGTGGGTAGTAGGCAGCCCTGGACCACTGGCCCCACACTCACCTGGAGACTGCAGCTCCAGCCGTCAGGCTGAAATCAAAGTGACAAGCATCTCACTGGGGGGCTCATCCTGTCCCACTAGGGCCCAGCTGCCCCCACCCCTCTGGAATCCAGAGCTGGCCAGGACCTTGCATGAGGGGAGCCCATTCCTCACATGAAGTGAGCTCTTAGCTTTCTGCCCCTCACCCCATAAGACCACTAGCATCCAGGCCCAGGGCAGGGAGGTAGCCTGCCCCTGAGGGGCTGTGCATGAGCTCGGGGCTGTCAGCTTGCGAATCTTGTCCTGGCACTTATATCATCACCTCTCTCCTGGGGCCCAGTTTTCCCATCTGTAAAATGGACACAGTGCTGCTTGTCCTGACTACTTCTGGGAGTAGAGGAAATGTGGGACTGGCTTCAAACTTCTGTAAGACTTTTTAAAAAGAAAGAAAAAGACCTCCCAGGTGAGGGAAACAGCTGCTGTGACAACTGTGCATGGAGAGCTCACCTGAGGATTGCAGCTTCCTCCGGATGGAGCCAGGGCGGCTGGAGGTCCCAGAGGCAGGGGCTGAGTGTGCTCGTCCTGATGGCTGTGGTGTCTGGCAAGCTGGCTCCAACTGTGAGCAGGAAGGGTAGGTCGGCTGGGGTCCACGGCAGACCCGGCTCCTCCCCACCCCCACACCGCACGTCCCTCTGCTCCTGAAACTCGGTTTCCTCATCTGTAAAATGGGCATGATGAAGATGCTCCTGCCACACAGTCACGTAAGATCTAAAGGAGAATCTCTGTGGAGAATCAGCTCCTGCTGTGTCCCTTCATGTGCCAAGCCCAAGGACTCCTGATGAGCCACAGGTGCCCTGAAGCAGAGGCATACCTGGACACTTGAGGCCTTTGGGTTTGGTTCAGTCCTAGTTCCACCCCCGGGGCAGTTTCTTCTGCTCCACCCCAGAATGTGCCCTCTCCTCACAGCACTCCCCACAATGTGACCCACAAAGCTAGCCCAGGGCTAGCCTGCAATGGTGGCCGTGGATGCCCTACCTCCAGGTGCTCCTGGCTCGACCAGGATCTGAGCTCTGCGTGGCGAGCCCCAGGGCCGAGCTCCACAGAGCGCACCCTCTCAGCGAACCTGAGGGAGCACAGTGTCTCGCTGGAGTTCTTCTCCACAGGGGACACCTAAGGGACATAAGAGGTCACACTCCATCTGGGCCAGCTGGCGGCTGCCACAGCACAGAGGGGCTACAGGCTTCAAAAGGAGTTGTGGAGAGTCTCACAGGGGCAGGGCAGGGCAGGAAGGGTGCTGCGCCTGTGGCTTGCTGTGTGCACAGCAGGCAGGAGGGCACGGGGCGGACACTACAGCAGCCCCAGACCAGGGCCCTTCCCAGCATGCCCCAGGAAGCCCTGCACCTGCACAGCTGAGGGCAGGGAGTGCCCGACCCTCACCTGCACCACCATGAGCGTCTTGCTGTCGCCATTCAGCGAGTCCTGCAGCAGGTAGGTGAGCTTGGAGTTGCGGAAGGGCACGTGGCCCTGGCGAGAGCGCAGGGCAGCAATGACGTCCCCCAGGGCTGACAGTGACTTGTTGATGTGCTGTGCCTCCCGCAGGCGGCTGCCCTCGGCCCCTGACTTGCCCACACGCTCTGAGCCAGCCAAGTCCACTAGATTCAGCTTGCCTGCAGAGAAGGCGCCAGGAGGTCAAGGCTGCCCGAGGTGGCACGGGTCCCAGGCCCGGCTACCACCCTTCCCTCACCTATGGTGCAGAGGCCTGTGCTGCAGTCCCGGCCCCGCACCGTCACGATGAGCAGGGCGTGGGAGCGGGAGCTGTGCTCATTCATGTTGGTGAACTCCGTGGTGCGGTTGTTATGGCCAAACTCAAACACCTGCGCAGCAGGCAGAGCAGAAGGTTAGAACAAGAGTCGCCAGGCCCGAAGCTCCCTGCTGAAGGGAAGCTGCATGCACAGTCCTGGCAGAGCCGGCTCTCCTTTCCACTCCTGTCCTACTCTAGAGAAGCTCTGCCTGGGGCGGGGTCTCCTAGCCCCCACTCCTCACCTTGTTGATGTCCTCCACACTCTGCACCCGGAACTCGGTCAGCCCTGGCACATACAGCTGCCCACTGCCGTCTGGGCACAGCCGGATCTCCAGTTTCTCCTGAGGCTCTGTCCCCAGCAGGTCCCTGGAGGGCAGACAGGATGGTCACTCCCTCCGGCCTCCACATGCACTGCACTGGCCTCCCAGCCCAGAATATTCTCCCCACTCCTCACACAGTCTTGGCCATTAGGCTAAGCTCCTCCCCTGCACTGAGCTGGAGATGGGGAGATCAAATGATTCCCCCACAGTCTTATGGGAGTGCTGAGCCCACAGGTCACCTCCCACCGCCCACTCACCACCACCTGGTGCAGCTCGCCACCTGGCTATGCATCTCCCAAGCAGCTCAGGAGCATCTGACCCTCCCAGGGAACATCTGTGGGTCAGGCCATCTTGGGGCATGGCCCCTGCATGGCCTCATCGGGAACCTGAGGTCCCACCAGGAAGTCCCCACTGCTCACGCCTGTGGCTCCAGCCCCGTGGTAGGGACCACAAAGCTTCCAAGAAAGCACTCTCAGTGCCCTAGGCCCACCTGAGGACCTCATTGTAGATCTCAGTTACACTGACGGTGATAGTATACTCCCAGTCGGCTGCCTTCTCCTGCACCTCGGAGAAGAGCAGCTGCAAGGCCCGCTGGTTGATGCCTGGGTTCTCATGAGTCCCCTGGAGAAGGAAGAAGACAAGGATCCAGTGACTCTTCAGACCCTTGCATGCCCTCCGCCAGGCCCAAGCCCTTGCATAGCCCTCCCAGGGGAGCCTCCCGGGCAGATGCTGTTCTGCCCCTCAACTCTGGCTACTTCGAAGCAAACAACTTTGGTTCCCCTCTTACAACAGCAGTACCCTTACAGGATGAGCCTAAGATTTAAAGCAAAGGAATGGGGCTTGGTATGGCTCTGAGACCACACGTACCCCCTGCCCAGCCACACCCTGATAGCGGCAGTAGGAATAAGAGAGTGCTCTCCCGCTGCCCACATGAGACTGGCATCAGGAGGCCAGGAGCAGGGCTTCTTGGGTGGTAGATGGCAGGCAAAGCATAGCAATCAAGGGCCCTGGGGCCTTCCCAGCAGGAAATCTGGAGTCGTCCCCCCACCCCCAGCCCTGGAGGCTCTTGGGAAGTGCGGCCCTCAGCCCCCACCCCCATTCCTCCTGAAAGGCCTCCAATCAGGCTTCCAATGTACCTCCTGACCTCAGCCTATGCTTCCCTGTCAGGAGCCACCTCCCCAGACAGCAGAAGCTGGCTTCCCAACTTCCTCAGGGAGGCTGCCCTGGGCCCCCCAGCATGCTTGTCTGAGCCTCATCCCTGGTTTTTCTAACCTACTGGCACCTGACAGACACCTACCAGTCTGCTGCCCTCACTGCTAAGTCCCTGATGCCATTCAGGTTCTGTGGAGACAACACACTGCCTGGTCACCCTGGGGTCCCAAGTGCCTGGCTGCTGCCTGATGCACCTCAGGCCTCAGCAGAGAACGCGGATGATAAGTACCATGGGCTCCCAGTGGTCACCACAACTCTGTGCAGCCCTAAGATAATTACGTACCCCTCTCCACTCCTCTGCCTCAGCTCCCCTAGAGCTGGGAAGGCCTGGGGGTCCAGGTTGGGGGCAAGAGGGTCGCTACGATGGGCTCCCAGAGGGTCCACAGCCCATCTAGACCTCTCAGCACCCTGCCTAGGGGATACCACACACCTTCTGAGAAGCAGGGAACTCACCCCAGAACTGGCTTCCCACTTTCCTCTCTCCACAGGGGAGACAAGGAGTCATCTCAACACCTCCAGTTCTTGCCCTGCTGCCTGCTCCCACTATACCACATGGAGGGGCTGGCTGCAGCAGGGAGACGTGGGCCTGCCCTAAGAGCTGGGCTCCCCATGTTATGCTTGAACATCCCACGTGCCCCAAAGACCATGCACTGAGAGACTGCGGCAGCGTGTAGAGCCAGGGCCTCCAGAGGGGATCATGATGGGGCTGTAACCCCAGCCATGGATAGCCCACTGAGGCCTTCCTTCAGTAGCATTATGGGAGGTGCAGCCTAGTGAGGGGAGTGGATCACAGGGATATGGCCTCCAGGACTGGGGCTGGTCCCTCGCCCTGGTCCTTTCTGGCCGTGCCTCCTGGCCATTCAAAGTGAGCAGCTTTCCTCCACAGTGATGTTTTTTCCTCTTTGTGTGTGTGTGTGTGTGTGTGTGTTACCAGGGATTGAACTCAGGACCTTGCATTAGCCGGGCAGGTGCTTATTCTACTGAGCTATCTCCCTGGCCCGTTTCTGCCTCTTTGACGGCCTCACCCAATGGAGCCAGCCGCCTGCCAATGGGTTGAAACTCGGCCAAAATGAATCTTCATTCCTTTCTCATTTTTTGGATGGGACCAGGGTTTGAACTCACAACCCTGCAGTTGCCAGGCAGACACTTGTGCCACAGAGCTATCCCCAGGCCCCTTCATTCCTTTCAATAGTTATTCAGTTATGCTGAGAACCATTCTTGTTATTCTCAAAAAGTCAACACACCACATTACATGGCCAGTCTCTTACCACTACACTGGCACTTCCTGGGGCCAGTACCCCACCTCACTCAACCTGGTGGCCTGGGCCCAGTGGGGGACAGCCACAAAGAAGGAGGGACAGGCATGATAGCTCCACCCTGAGAAGCATCACCGTGTCCTACTGTGGTCTGGCCTGGGCCAAGGGCCTCCTGACTGGGTACTGCCTGGCATGCTTGCCCCCAAGCCCAGCCCTGTGGCACCCACTGCAGCGCTCTCAGGCAAGGTGTCCCTGATCAGGCCACACAATATCCACAGCCTCTGCTCCCAAAGCATGTGCCATGCAGCATTCCAAGACCCACGGGGGACGCCCTAGCAGCAGAGGATGGGGTGGCTTCACTCCAGCACCCCTGGCCCATGGGGGCACCCACCTCCATCGTATATGTCTTGCCAGCACCCGTCTGGCCATACGCGAAGATGCAGACATTGAAGCCATCAATGCAGGAGGTGATCAGGGCCTGCACTTCCTGAAACACCTGGTGGGGAGCACGAGATGGGGAGTGAGGGGACTTCAGGGGCCCCGCAAGCCCCGAGCACAGCTACCTGCCCCACCCACATTCCCTTAATTGGAACAGGGCGCAGGATCCCAATGCCAACACTTCACTGTTGAGTGTCATGATTGGTGAGTTGTCACCCTGCACCTTGCCGTGACAGCACAGCCCGTGCTGCCTGCACCCTCATCTTCACCTCCATTCTTGAGGGCTTGGCAAAAAGAAGGCAAAGGCAGGCATGTGCCTGGCACCTCCTCTGGCCCGGGCCTTCCTGCCAGCAGACTGGAAAGAAGGCAGTGCAGGACCAGGCATGGGAACGGGAGGGCGCAGGCAGGCAAGAGAAGGGCAAAGCTGAGGGCCTGGCACTGGACCGGGTATAGAGGAGTCCTAGCAAGGACTATGGTACAGCTGGTGGGGCAGTGCTGTCTGAGGGTATGTGTGTGCAGAAGGCACCATTCTAGGTAAGGCCGGCCCAGCACAGCCACCCCTTTATGAGGCAGATGTGTGAGGTCCTTCACCCTGACCCACCCTCTCCTCTCCCTTCTCCCAGCGAGAAGGACAGAAGGCCACACTTTTTCATCCAGTCCCCACCCTGGCCTGTCTTTTCCCAGTGCAACCCCTTCCCCTCAGCTCTTTCTCCCCATGGCTACACTCACATCTTGCTGTGAGGCCCCCGGAGAGAAGACCTTGTCCAGCTCAAAGGACACGGGCTTGCCCTTGTGTAGCAGGTGAATGACAGCATCATCATCGGGATCAAAGGTCACAACGTTGGCCGCCTTAGGCCCATCCCCGTCCTCTTTGGTGATGGGCCGAACACGAGCAATCACCCGGATGTTTCCTGGATGGGTTGGGGATGGGGAGATGGGTCCCGGCTGCACTGAGACCCAACAGCTTCCACTCTGGTGTCCCAGTAGTCTAGGAGTTCCCTCCCGTTTAAGCCCCACAAGACAAGGTATCAAAGAGCTGTTATTAGTGACACATATGGTAGTGTGAATTTACTTAGTACATTTTCCTCCTGAGTAAAATAGTTGAGGGTGGAAGTTTTACTTTGGAGATGGGGAGAAGAGGTGAGCTGTGGCCCAGGCACTGCAGGCGGTCTTGGTGAGACAGCAAGGGACACTCTTCCTCTTTGGACTTCTGTTTCCCCACCGATATACGGAAGAGCTTGGGCCCTATGAGCCAAGGGACTTGTTCTACCATGCTGAAAGGGCACCATGAGTGCCAGGACAGGGCTTGGGCACCAGATGGGCAAACAACGCCAGGTGGTGATGGATGTCTGCCAGCATGTCTAAAGGGCCCAGCATCAGGGTGCCATGCTACCCTCTTGCCTCCTGCCATTCCTGAGATGCCTGTGCCCCTGGAATGAAGGGGAAATCCTCCTGCCCCTCTAGTGCCAGCCAGCCCGGCCCTCCCTCTGCCATCTACTCCAGCTCATGGGCCAGGTCTTGGCTCTGACACTGCCTCCTCAGCCAGCTCCCAGGGGTTCCCAGGGCCCCGCCCTGCCTTGGTAACAAAGTATATTGGAAGAATGGTGACCACTATCTGTTCTCCCAACTGTAGTGAGTACGCTGAGACTTAGGATGAAGTCTGTGGGGCCACAGCCTAATGCCCAGTGTCTGGCCCAGCACCCAGCCCAGAGCAAGAGCTTGATGCATCAAACCATAAAATTTCAAGCCTAACCAACCCCAGATCAGAACAGGTGACATCCCAGCTGCCACCCCACCTCAAGGCCACACATGGCCTAGGAGCAACGTGCCAAGGACATGGAGCCTCTGAGCTGAACAGGTCTAAGTTGAAGTCCAACATGGACAATTTTCTAGCCATGGGGCTGTGAACAAGTTCCCTGCCCCCATCAATGACACTTCCTCAGTGGCAGGGCACTGCTCCAAGGATGACGGCTCAGCTGGTGGAAACCCTTTCCTGGTGCCCACCCCGGCCCACTACAGTCACCTTTCAGCCGCACAAGCTCATTGTGGCACTTCTTGCGCAGCTGCAGCTCCCGGCGGTACTTGCGCAGCAGCTCCTGATTGTTGGTGTTGACTTCCTCAATGGCCTGGCCAATCTGGCGGGGCACGCGCACTGCTATCAGGTGAGCTCCACCTGATGCACTGCCCACCCCATCATAGGTCACATCTCTCCAAGAATCCCTCTGAGTACTGTTCCCATTTTACTGGGAGAAACTGAACCTGACAGAAGCTAAGCCAACAGGCCAAGGCCACCCCATGAGTACGCGGAGCCGCCAGGACAGTGCCTTTGCTCCTGGCACTACCACCTGACTCTAGGGTTCAGCAGTAGCTGGGGACCTGAGCAAACTGCCTCAATGTCTTTCAGCCTCAGTGATCTTATCAGTACATTGAGGCAATAACACCATCTAACTCAGGAGTGTGTAGGAGGTGGTAAGTAAGGATCTCCACATTACCCTGTATGAGTGAAAAAATCAAGATAGGGAACCATCTACCCAGCATGCCCACTTTGTTGGGTAAAAAGGAATTAAGTACTTGCCCATAGACAGCAATGGGCATAAGATGCTCGGAGCACTCTGGAGGGGGTAACAGAGAGCCTGTCCTTTCTGTGCTCACCCCACAGAGTTTGATCTCTCCTTGTGGTCTTCTGCACATTACTCATGTTTTCTCTTTTTCATTCTGCCAGGGATGGAAGCCAGAGCCTCACATGTACTATATAAGTGATTTATCACTGAGCTACACTCCCAGCCCTAACAACTTTTTTGAAGGAGAACTACTTTCTCTTCCCAAAACATATTAGTCTCTGTACAGCTGTCATACAAATTTGGGCCCTGGGTTCTGTCCTCAACCCCCTCACCCGCACATAAACTAAATATACCAGATATAAGAATATGTGCAGCTTGTTTGAGATACATGTAACATGTTTGCTTTAAACAATCACAGTAGACAAATACCCCCAAACCTGCCTGGCCAGTCTACCCGTCTGTGTTCAAACAGGGCCTGCAAAAGCGCGCGGAGGTAGAGGGCCTGCCTAGGGGCTCTGAGTTTTGGATGGGAGCCCAGGGTGCACGCTCGGTCTGCCAAGGTTCTGGGTCTCCCCCAGCCTGCCCTGGCTTCCCTTGCTCACCTCGGCCTTGACACTCTGGAGGGCCTCCTGCAACAGCAGGGGGAAGCTGCGCACCTGCCGCTTGAGCCCATTGTAGTCATTGGTGAGGGTCCGCAGCGCTGGCTGCAGGGTTAACAGGTTTGTCCGGACCCCTATGGGGACACAAAGACTGTGAGGTAACCAACATGTGAGGCTGGGGCAGGGGCAGGCAGGGACCCAGGCAGTAGGCTCACCTGCCAGGTTCTCGTGCACTGCCTTCATCTCCACCTGCGCTCTGGCGAAGGCCTCCTCGATGGCCCGGTTCTTGTCCTCCTCCATGGACTGCATCTCCTCCAGCATCTTCCCGTGGGCCCGCTCCAGCTCTGTCTCATACATGGAGATCTGGCACAGCCAGGAGAAGACTTAGGATACAGTGGGCAGGTTCTGGGAAGGAGACCCCAGCCCTCACCCAAAAGCATGCACATGTTGAACATACATGTTGGGGAGAAGGGTCTCATGGCCTCTACCTGACAGGGGACTGGGAATTCTGTGCAGCTACCACCTGCATATGTTGGCTCCAGCATCAACCTGGTCCCAAGCACATGGCATAAGCCACGTGACCCCCAGGGAGCTCAGGAAGCATCTATTATAAAGAAGCAGCTGTGCTCACAAATAACCTGTGTGCTGAGCCTCTTATGACCTATCCTGGAGTCCCCACTGTGAAGAGGGCTCTGTGACCAGATTGCATGGTGGACAGCCAGAGACTTGGATAAAACTAGCTCTTGGCCAGGTGAGTGGCAAAGGAGGGACTGGCTCCTGACCATGGGGCCCCTGAATGTTTAACCAAAAGATATACCGAAGCTCTGGCCTCTGGTGTCTCCGCCCAGCAAGTATTCTACATAGCCTACATACCTGCGATCGGAGTTGTGTGGTCAGCTGATTCGAGCTCTCAAGCTGCTGCTCCATCTCCTTCAGCACCTGCCGCTGCATGGCCACCTGCTCCTGCAGGTGCTGGTTCCGGGCCTGGGACTCACTGAGGGCTTGCTTGGTCTTGGATGAGTCCACCTCCACTGTCTTGATGACGTACTGCAAAGGAAGGGAAGGAAGGGTATGTGGAGGCACAGCAGATATGGCTGGATCCAGGAGGGGGCCTCTGGGACTCCCACTAAGAGCTCCAGGAGTTACAAGGCCCAGGCTTTGCAGACTGCTGGGTTCTGTTTGCCCTATCTAGGAGGCCACCGAGAGCCTAGGGTAGCCCAGTCTGGGCAAGATGAAGGCGCACTGTAGAAGCTGCACTGCATCTACCCTGGGCACCTCACACACTTACAGCAGGATACTCCCCTGAGCCTGGGCTGCAGCCAGGAGGAGAGGGGAAGTGCTGAGGACACAACTGAGGAATCCATGCATCTTCCAGGAGAAGCCTCTCTGGGCAAGCCCTGCCCTGGTGGGCAGCTCACCTTGACAGGCGGAGACTGGGCCTGAAGGCTGGCAATGGTCTCGTGGCTGTTGCGCAGGCGCCGGCTGAGCCGCTCTTCTTCCTGTGCCTTCTCAGCCAAGCAGTCCTTGAGCCGCAGCTCCACCTCGGCCAGCCGGTCTGTCTTCTGCTGCACCTCCAGGTTCAGCTCTGACAGCATTCCTTTGTTCTCCAACACCTCCAGCTGCAGCTGGGATACTTTGTCTCGGAGCTGGGTGCTCTCCTGCAGGCAGCCGGGGAGCACAACGGACAGACGGAGAAGGGTTGTGAGCAGCCAGAACAGTGGTGCAGGGTGGGAGCCCACTCCCCAGGCCCCCAGCTCACCTGGACGTGCTCGCAGCCCTGGCAGGGCGCAGCCGCTGGCTGGGCCCGCAGCGCCTGCAGCTCGGCCTCACAGCGCTGCAGCTCCTGCTTCAGTCGTTCGTTCTCCACCATCAGCAGGTCCCGGTGCTTCTCCAAGTCGGTGCCTCCCTGCAGAGAGCCAGGGCACAAGGGGGGCATGTGGCAAGGGCAGGCAGGGGACAACAGGGGGTCCGGCAGTGTGCAAGCGGGGAGAGGTGAGAAGACAGAGGGAAGAAAAAGTAGGACAGCAACTGAGCAGGGAAGAGAAGAACAGGGCTCAAAGAGGACGAGGAGACACAGAAGAGAGCGTGAAGTGAAGTGAAGCTCTCGCTCCCAGGCTGCCCCACCCCCTCGCTCTGTTTCCCCAGTGTGAAAGTCACAAGAAGTCACACTGATACAGAGTTCGCACTCCTATTCAACGTCAGCCAGAAAGATCAGCCCCTCCCCTCGGGAGCTGCGGCTACTCTGAGGGGACTGGCAGGGCTTGAGGTAGGGCGCCATCTGCTTGGGTGGGCACCTGCCCTCACCCCCACCCCCACCCCCACCCCCACCCGCAGGACGGCAGGTGGGCCTCACCAGCTCCGACTGCAGTCGGCTCACTTCCTGGCTCTGGCTGATGAGCTTCTCCTTGAGGTTTTCCACCTGTTGGCACAGAGCCAGGGCCCCAGTGAGGCCAATCCTCTCACCTCTAGCCCACACCCAGGCCGCTGGAGCTGGGTCTCAGAGGACTGAGGAGGTTTATCCTGGGCGCTCTGGCCCTCTGGCCTCAGGCCTTCTGGCATTCAAACACCAGGCGTGGGGCTCCTGGTGGGGGGAAGCTGGCCTGCTCTTAACACCTGGCAGCACTCTCTTCCATCTACTGCAGGACCTGGCCAGGCAAGGCTCCTCTTCCTTCACTACCTGGGCCATCAAGGCATCTCTCAGGCAAACTCGGTCCACTCCAGGTCCTAGACCTGCCTTCCTATCTATAATTTTATTTTTCCTTGAAAAAAAACCAGATGGTATAAACCCCAAGCGGAGGCTGGGGATGTAAGTCAACAGTCAAGTGCTTGCCTAGTGTGTGAGAGGCCCTAGGCTCCAGCCCTAGTATCAGAGATGTACATAATAAACTCTGGGTTCCATGAGCCCTGGATTTGTCCTTTCCCAGCCCCCAGAACTTTCTACTTCAGTTACTGGCATCAGCCTACCAAGATGGGTTTACCCACCACAGCCGGAGCACATTAGAGACCAGTGTCCGCCCTTACTCCCAATCTGCCTTGCAAGAGAGCTGTGGCCGGCTGAGGCTGTGAGCGAGAAGGGGTGTACCCCATGTAAGCAAGGGTGCCCAGGGGCCAAGAGCAAGACCTCAGGACAGTGACTTTCGCAGGAACTCTCCACCAGCCCACATCAGCCCACTCTGGGAACCTCTCCTCTCCTCGGAAAATAATCCAGGCAGACCAGACACCCACAGCCGCATTCACCAGAGTTTGTCCAGGTTATGCAGTGCTCATGGTGAGGAGCACTATCACTCTGGAAAAGACCCATGAGTCACAGGTACTGCAGTGGTTTAGGGGGCTGAGCAGGCACTGGGCCCTGAGTATTAAGGGGCAGGTGACAATCTCCATGGCCTACAGGTAAGGCAGAGGACGGGCTATGCAGCACCAGATGGCTAAGTGCCACTGAAAGAGGCCACCATGCTGTGCTCCCCTGGCCTTAGCAGAGGAACACATGCCCAGAATCACCAAAGTATCTTGCAGGAGAGGCCAGACGCAGGGTGACTCAAGGGAGTAGAAAATCTCCCCCATTGCATATGGCTGAGACGTCATCAAACAAATCAGATAGTGCTTGGTCTCGGCAGGCACTGGGCCCTGGGACCAGAGAGGCCAGGTGCTGAACTACTCAGGCCTCTGCATCCCCAAGAAGGTTAGAAGAAGACCATGGGGTCCACTTGCTTCCCAGAATGGGCCAGAGGTGCCAGGGCTGTTCACCCATTTCGGGGGGGGGGGGGTGTCGTCAGAACACATGGCCCAGCTGGGGCTGCAGATGGACTCCTAGGGGCAAGCCAGTGAGGTCACCTCTGTCATCACCTCAAACTCTACACTGGGCCATGGACTAAGCAAGGCAACAACATTCATGCCACCTCTCTGCCCACTAGCAATGCCCATACTGGGCTGAGTTTTTGTTTTTTGAGACAGGGACTCACTATGTATTCCAGGCTGGCCATGAACTCCACAATTACCCTGCATCAGCTTCCCGAGTGCTGGGATTACAGGTGCACACCACCCCCAGCCGGCTCCCTGTCAGGCTGAGAGCCTGAGGGGAAACATGCTTGGCTCCTCCAGCCCCACAGCAGAGTGAGAGGTGTGTGGAGGACTGCCTGGCCAGCTCTCCTTGAAGGAAGAGCGACTGTCTCTATTTTGACTGAGCCGGACACTATTTCCTTGTATCGATATGTACAGAGCTGGCTAGGACTTCTATTTATCCTTTTAATTGGTCTTAAGCAATGTATATTGGTCTAGCTGAGGTGTTGATGATAGTCTCTGAAGGTGACATGTGTGTTTCCCTGGTAACCTACACCTGCTGCTCCTTAATGTGAGCCAGGTTGAGACAGGACGAAGAGCTAATGCTCCGCGCTGCCAGCTGGGAATGAGCCTCGAGACAGGCTACGACTTCCTGGGACTTGAAAGGTTACATCAAAACTGAAGCACCAGACTGCCCAAAACATGAAATACTATCTGAATAGCATCATGCGGATTAGTCTCTCTGCATATCCTCTCTGCATACGGCAGAGGTAAATGTAGGCCCCCGCCTAGCTCAGCTCACAGTATTCACCTACCTCCCACAATTCTCAGTCATTCCTCAAGCCACTCCTCCATTGAATAAAACCAGGTGAGGCCCTGGGTCCCTCTGTTTGTTCCAGAAAACCATTTTTGTGGCTGGACTTAGAGCCCCTTGGCTCCCCAATAGTTATAAATATGTTTTAGGGGCCAGCGAGATGGTTCAGTGGTCTAAGGCGCCTGCTTGGGAGGGCTCAGGCAACTGCAGGGACTGCAGTTCGATCCCCGGCACCACATGCTGAGCCAGCGCCACCACCAGAGCAGGCTGAGCCAGCCACAAAATGAATAAATAAAGAAACAAACAAACACAACAAGCAAACAAATAAATAAATAAATAAAATTTTAAAAATAAATAAATAAATAAATATGTTTTAGTGTCTTTATTTTCGTCGTGGGTTGCATGGGAAGTGGTAGACTGGAATTACTTTGGTGAGACTCCAATAACATAACTTTAGGATTGTAAATACTGACTCCTTGGATCAAAACAAGGACCTACGAGGGACTACGACAATTGGCGCGCAGGAGAGACTCCTACAGAGGTGGTTTATGACGTGGCCTTACATTCTTTAGCCATAAAATGGGGAGTACTCTGAACTCACTCTTAGGGGAGCAGGGTAAATGACAGTGGGTGCACTGGCAGGACGAGGCAGTCATTACGTCATGCTTACACATCCCTGGTGTAAAGCCTGACGCGTCAAGTACCACCTCTCAGCTTTGTCTTCTGCTCTGCTGCCTGCTACAAATCCAAAGAGGACTCGTGTCCAACATCTCTGATCAAAGAGCTTATGGTAGCCCCTTCCCCAGCTCTCCTCCCCTTCCGCAACCCTCCGCCACCCAGGTCCCACCACAGCTCATCAGCATATTAAGTCAAAGGAAAAATATCTGTGAGCAACACAAAGCAGAGGGGCTCTGGGCTGTGGCTTCATAGCTGACAAATGTGATGAGCTTTGCAGCAATGTCTAGGTCTCAAAAGGAATGTGATCTTCTCACAGCACCTCCCCCTGAAGTGGGTTTGTCCCCCACCCCCGAAAAGCTCAGCCTCCTTCCTCACCAGCCTGCCGGCCACCTCACCCCTCAGCACTCTCACCCACTATCTCTGCACAGCACCTGGGGAGGCAGCAGAACCGGGCGGTCAGTGTCCGCTGGGACCTCAGACACCCCAGTCCTTGCTCAAAGTCGGGTCCAGTTCCCTTTTGGCATCACAATGGGAACATGGGTAACTGTATCTGCAGAATCTGTGAGTGGAGACCCCAGAGTTGACTTTGAAGGGCAGGAGATACAAGGAGTTAAGCAGAGGCTACAAGAGACACCACACGCTAAGCTGCTGCCCAGCTTGTCTCAGGTGGCTGGTAGCAGAGCAGGGGGACCCAGCTGAGATGTAGCAGACCAAACCCAAAGGGCCACAGCCCCTTTAGGTAGATAACTATTCTATGGCCCCAATGGGCACCATTCAAGGCACTGCCCAGCAGAAGTACCCCTGTCCCCAACCCACACATGACTAGCTTCGGAGGCTGGGGGGACAATGCCAGCTTCCTCCTGAACTGGAAGGCAGAGCACGCAGGTCTGGCAGAGTCAAGAAAGTAGCCCCCCACCCCGCCAGGATCTCCAGGGAGTGTAGCCTCCTGCCAGGCAAAGGAGATGGTCCCAGGGTGGCACGGAGGTCAGTCAGAGCTGGGGGTGGGGGGAGACACACTCCTCCCTGGCCCAAGCTCTTCACCAACCAGAGAAACTGAGTTGCAGAAGAGGGCTTAGCCTGCAGAGAGCAGCCCATTTGCTGACCCCATGCAAACCTGCATTTACACATCAGGCAGAACAGCTCTGCAGGCGGGGCTGCCTGCTGGGGCTGTTTTCTCAGCTGTCTGCTCCCAAGGTGGCTTCTTCACGGAGCTAACCTGCTAATTACCTCCTGCCTTCCCACCGTACTGGGCTGCCCTGGGCTGCCCACGTCAGCCACCTTCTGGGCTAAGTGGGCTCCTTCTCTGGCACTGCTGAGCTGGGAAGGCCTCAAGGAAACAGCCCAAGGAGCACCCCTGAACAGCTGCCTCCCATCCTGCACCAGCACCCCTTGCCCAGGTGGCCAGGCCTGTGCAGCCTATCTGCACAGTTGTCTCCACTGTTAAATACTCACAACCAGGCCCTGCCACCACAGGGGATAGAAGGTGGTGGTGGAGGGGGTGTCCAGAACAGCATCTGCACAGATTCCCAAGCCAGGCTGCCTGGGTTCTACGCCAGAGCTCACCTTATATACCTTGGATGAGCCTACTGACATTTCTCATACGTTTCTGTCTCATCATCTGTATAAGAGGTAACCTCACAGGGGCTGGGGAGATAGCTCCGTGGCACAAGTGCCTGCCTGACAAGCGTAAGGTCATGAGTTCAAACCCAGGTCCAGCAAAAAAAAAAAAAAAAAAAAAAAAGAGGTGACCTCACTGAGGTAGTCTTAGGAGGATGAGAGAGAGCAAATGGGACTGTCACAGTCCAGCCCAGCCCAGCCCAGGCCAGCCCAGATGTTCAGTGACAAGTTGAATACTCCTTATCCAACATGCTTGGGACTAGAGTGTTTATTTTTTTTAAATTTTTTATTTTTGGTACCTGTGATCGAACTAAAGACCTCGCACTTGCCACGCAGGCACTTGTGCCTCTGAGGCAAATCCCTGGCCCTAGAGTGTTCTTGATTTTAGACTTTTTCAGATTTTGAAACACTTGCCTGTAAGTAATATCCTGGCAACGGGACCCCCATGTCTAAACATAAAATTCATTTACACCTTTATATATACAGCCTGAAGACTGCTCTCCTACACTCCTGGGGATCAAACTAGAGTCTCAGACATGCTAAGCAAGCACTCCAGCATCAGCTACATCTCTATCTCATTTTAAATTTTATTTTTATACAGGATCTTGCTACATTGTGAACTTGTGGTCCTCCTGCCTCAGCCTTCTAAGTAGCTAAGCTTACAGACATCTACCACAAAGCACAAACATAAAGATGATGATGATGATGATGATGATGATGATGATGATGATGATGATGATGTGTGTGTACTGTGGATCAAACCTAGAACCTTGCACTTGCCAGGCAGGTGCTTATGCCACTCAACCATATCCCCAGCACTACACAGTCTTTGAAATAAAGTTTGTCCCCACTGAGCCATCAGACTTGTGCCATTACATTAATTCACTAAGTTTCAGATTTGAGGGCATGCTGTATTTTGGGGTTTGGGATTAGGGGTGTTCGATCTGTTATAGAATGAAAGGTATGGGAAGGTGGAGACTTCAGGCCATGATGCTCAGCGCTGTACTCGCAGTGCCTGGCACATACCAGGTGCTCAGTAAACACCCAAGGATGGGTGCTGAGTAAACGAGGGCAGACAGAGTGGGGTCTTCGCATCAGGCTGCCAGGGGCGGAGGCAGGAGGGTGCTGGGGTGAGCGACCCCGAAGGAGGTGTGCTTGGGCGGCTCCAAGAGTGGCTACATCTTCCAATTTTTAATCACAAAAATGACTGTTATGAAAACTAAGATTTAATATGGACAACGAATTTGATTAAAATATTAGCCCAAGTAGAATAACCAAATCCAGAACATCAGAATCAGTTGCATTGCTATAACTTACAATAAACAACTCAAAGGGTAAAATAAGAAAACAATTACATTTGCAATAGCAAGAAAAAGAAAAAAATACCCAAGGATAAATTTAACCAGGAAGAGAAAGACATACAAACTAAAAACAACAAAATGTTGCCCAAAAAGATGAAAGGAGAGATCAATAAATGGAAAAGCACCCCACATCCATGGATGGGAGGACTCAACATTACAATATCAATAATACTCAAAGCAACCTGCAGGTACCTTGCAATCCCTATCAGAGCCCCAGAATTTTCTGAAGACATTGAAAACTTCATACTAAAATCCATACAGAATCTCAAGGAAAACCAAAGAGAACCAAAGTTGTGAGAAAGAACAATGAAGGTGGAAGTCTCACATTTCCTGATTTTAGAACTTACAACACTACAGTAGTCAAATCAGTGCAGTGGACCTAAAAACAGACCTAAAACAATGGAAAGGAATGGAGAGCCTAGCAACAAACTCGTGCCTGCGCTTATTTTTTTTTTTTTTTTTTTTTTTTTGTCTGTTTGAGACAGGTTTCACTCAGTTCAGGCTGGCCTTGAACTCATTTCATAGCCCAGGCCAGCTTCAAACTCACAGTGACCCTCCTCCTGCCTCAGCTTCTCCAGTGCTGGGGCCACAGGCGTGGTGTGCCAGCACACCCAGCTCAGGTGATTTTTGATAAGAGTACCAAGACCATTTAGGAGGTAAGGGACAATCTCTTCAACAAATAATGCCGGGAAACTGGTTACCCATATGCAAAAGAATGAATTTGGACTTTCACCTCATTCCACAGACAGAAATTAACACAAAATTGATCAAAGGCATAAGGACAAGAGATAAAACTGTAAAGCGCCTAGAAGAAAATATAGAGGGAAGATTTCATGATACTGATTTTGGCAGTGATTTCTTAGCTATGGTCCCAAACCATAAGCAATAAAAGAAAAGGCAGACAACAAGTCTTCATAAAAATTAACAGCTTTTGTACGGTGAAGATTGTCATCAGAGTAGAAAGACAAGGTGTGGAATGGGAGAAAATGGGCAAATCCCCTATGTGATAAGGGGTTAATATCCAGCATCTATAAGAACTGTTCCAACCACAACAACCTGACGAAAGAACAGAGATGGGCTGGGCAGACAGCTCAGTGGTGAAGGCCCTGCCTGGCAAGCACAAGGACCTGAGTTCTATCCCAAGCACTGAAAGCCCTGCCAGCCCTGAAACTGGGCATGGTAACATACTCCTGTAATCCCAGTGCTGGGGAGGCTGAGACAGGAGGATCACTATGCGTTTGAATTGCACAGCGAGACCCTGTATCATGTAAATATTTTTTTTAAAAAAAAGAATAAGCAGAGAACTTAAGAAGACATTTCTTTCAACACTCATCCTCACTAGCCACTGGGGACATGCCAAAGTCAAAGCCATTTCACACCCACTAGGACAGCTCCTAAAATACTAAGCATCGGCGAACATGAGGAAAAACTGCAACCCTTGTGCCCAAGGACTGCAGACCCTTGTCCTGTGCTCCCAATGTCATAGCTCTCCATGGCACATCTTGCATAAGAGGCCTGCACAGCTCCAACAAGCCCAGCCTCCAACAGGGACAGCAGCAGCCCCATCCACTCAGCCAGCTTTGCTGAGGAAAGGGACCTCATGAGATCCCCACTGAGGAGCCTCAACCCAGGAAGGGTGTCATCATTGTCAAGGGTCAAAAGGAAGGCTGAGGTTCCAAGAGGGAGCAGGCCTTGGTTAGGTGACCACCTGCGGTCACCTGATCCTAAGTGCTGGACCCCGGACTGGAACTTGGGCTTGGTGAGGCTGGGGACCAGGCATCGGGAGGAACAGCCAAGTATACCTCACGACAGGCTTTCCTTAGAGAAGCTGGTGGGAACTCCAGGGAAGTCAGAGCCAGCGCAGCCAATGGGAGACAGAGCTCGCAGGCGTGACAGCCCCAAGGCACTGTGCTTTACGGTCTGTCGTCTATTTTTCTGTCTACTCTTACAATGGGCCCATGCAATGACCACAGAGCTATGTCGTTACCCCAGCTTGGCAAAGGAAAACAGAAGCTTGCAGAGGTGTCTTCCTATAGCCCATGATTGGCAAGAGGTACAGGTGGGACTAGAACTCAGCTCCCAGAATTCCAAATCCCAAGCTTCCAGGTAATGGAGGCAGCAATGGTAACCTGCTAGGGATCGCTGTATCCAGAAATCGTTATTAAAACCATTTTACAGATGAGGAAACTAGGATACAGAATGGTAGGAAAGTAGTCCCCCATACAGCCAACGGTGGTCAAGGTCTGATGCTGGCCCCAGGCCCAGGTGCCTGGCTGAGTTCCCACAGGGTCAGACCCTCCAGAGAGCTATGCTGAGACTGGAGCTTCACAGAAAGTTCCCCCCAAGAAATTTCCAGAGTCCACAGTCAGGAAGTCCACAGACAAACCCTGGGCAAAGATCAGGGACCATTCAGACTTCCCATGGCATCCGGGGAACAGGGTGGGTTAGGGCTCTCCCGTGGGGGCTGTTGAGCTAGGGCTCACAGATAACAAAGCAGATTTTGACAACTGAAGGAGAAACATTTTTTAAAACTTATTTAGCCAAGGATGGTGTACACGCTCTGAGGCAGGAGGAACAGAAGTTCAAAGGCAATTTGAGCAACTTGGCAAGACCCTGTCTCAAAATAAAAATTTAAAAACACACGGGATATAACTTCACAACACAGAGCTTGTTTTGCACGCATATGGCCCTGGGTTCAATCCCCAGTCCTAGAAAAAAAAGTTATAAAAGTTATGATTTAATTTATATGAACTTCCAGTAAAAGTGAATCCATAAAAACAATAGGTAACAGCTTCCGGGGCTGATGGGGTAGGAAATGGGGACTGATTGCTATCAGGTCTTTTCAGGGTTTTAAATTTTAAAATAATTTAAAATTTGATAGACAGCTGGGCTTGGAGATACCTGCCTATAACCTCAGCACTTGGGAGGCTGAGGCAGGAGGGTCACCATAAGTTTAAGCCAGCCTGGGTGACAAACTGAGTTCAAAACCAGCTTGAACTATGTGGTGAGACCCAATCTCAAAATATAAAATAAAATCAGATAGTGGTGACAGATGAATCACTGTCTTAATATACTTAGGACCACTGCTGGGACACCAGAAACTCTAGTACCACGAAGTCTGATGCAGCAGAACGACCATGTCACAGCTAGTATCTAGATGTTGCCCCTCCCCAAAGCCCCATGCAGCCACAGGTGGAGCTTCGGGGAGGTGGCCGATCTAGGGTGTGTGACACTCGGAACAAGGGTGTGATGCTGGGATTAAGGGTGTGAGTGTGACTTCCCTAAGGGTGGGTAGATTCAATAAGATGTAAGGGACAGAAATAGGCCCCTCGCTCGATGCCTGTCCTTTGTCTCTTGTTTGAGGCCTTCTGCCTGCCACAAACTGTTTGTCCCCTGCAACGCCCCTCTGCCATGCCACCCTGCCTCGGAGCCAGCCAAACTGAACCTTCTACAAACTGAACTAAATAAATCTTTCCTTCTTTAACTTTGGGTATCTGGTATTTGTGTCTCCGCAAGAACAACAACAAAAAGTAACCAAGACAATCACCTTCAGTTTGAGGCCAGCCTGGATTATGTAGTGAATTCAAAGCCAGCCTGATCTATATAGTGAGATTCTAACTCCAAAAAATAAAACAATTTTTAAAAATATACACACACTTACAACCACTGAATTGACCAGCTTTAAGGATAAACTTTTTCAGATTTTTTTTTTGGCAGGACCGGGATTCAAACTCACAACCTTGTGTTTGCCAGACAAGCATTTGTGCCACGGAGCTATCTCCCCAGCCCCAAGGATAAACTTTAAGGTCTATAAATTCTATCTCAATGAAGCTCAAAAAGCAAGAGAAAGACTAAGACTAGAAAGAAAAATGCCCGGGAAGCCTGGACTGGAGAAGCCACAGCTGTTGCAGAGCTCTGGCCCTGAACACAGTGGATGCTGTGCCCACCACGCCCCCGGGCTGTCCTGGAGTGTGGCCCTCCTGCTGCCACAGTCCCTTTGCACAGGCTGTTCCCCAGCTCAGAAAGCACTGTGCCAGACCTCAGCTCCAACCCTGTCCCTGCCCTCTACCTTGTCGGGGTCACAGCCCCCTGGCAGGTGTGCCCTCCCCACAGAGCCCTTATCAGTCTGCCTGCTTCACCTGGGTGCAGCAAATATCCACCTTTCCCAGACTCAAGCCTTGGACAGGAGGTTGTGGGTGCACCTGGGCATGCCCCATGCTCAAGTCAAAAGGCCCCGCAAACATAGAGAACAGACAGGCACACAGCAGGCACGCAGACACAGAGCTGGCTGGGAAGAGCTGCCAGGTAGGAGGGTGAGGATCAAGCTTTCGTCTCCTGTGGTGTGTGTGTGCGTGCACACACGTGTGTCTGCATGTGTGTGTGTGTGTGTGTGTGTGTGTGTGTGTGTGTGTGTGGTGACTGACCAGTGGTTTTGTCTTCTTGGGCTGCCTGGCCCAGGCTACTGGAAAAAAGAGGAGACTGAATACAGGCCTCAGAGCAGAAGTGTTCCTGCCCCTGTCACAGCTACGTCACTTCCCGTCACCTAGCAAGGAGATGATTGGAAGGAAGTCCACAGCCTCTGATTTAGACCATCTCTTTGCCTAGCATCTTCCCAGCCAGGACAGGAGACCCCATTGTCTACTATGCCATAGGCCTGGTGGGGTCCAGGTGTCCCCACAATGTCCTCCGACCTGCTCCATAGTGGGCAGTGCTCTCTGCCCATCCCTACCTCCCCAGGTACCTGGTTCTGCAGCTGGGTGGTCGTGGCTTGCTGTTCACTGTCGTGGAGAGTCAACCTCTCCCGTAGGACCACCAGCTCCTCCTGAAGCTGAGCTTTCTCCTTCTGAAGCTGGGACATGGCCTCCACCATCCTATGCACCACAGGGGCTGCCCTTGGCAACCCCGACAGGCTCGAGCACTTCCCGCTGCCAAAGAGCCGCCCACCTACAAGCAAAGTAGTGGCCGGTCAACAGGGCTACGGTGGTGCGGCTGGCAAAGGAAGGGACAGCGTGGCAGGTGGACCACTGCAATGGGAAGGGGGTGCAAGCAGATGGGGGGTGGGCAAGAGCCAGAGGCAGTGGCAGCAGGGGTCACTGGGGGACTTCAGCAGGCAGCTTCTGGGGGATGGAACTGCCTAGAGCAAAGCTTAGGAGAGCAATTTTGTTGACTGCTCTGCAAGCACATATCCCAGGCCTGAAGGCCAAGCCCTCTCTGGCTCACGGGCTGTTGCCACCAAAAAAGACAAGGCTTTCACCCAGGAAACACTGTGCTTGGGGGAAGTGATGCTTTCAACTTCAAGAGGAGAGAGGAGCAGAGGCCTCAGCTGTCCCTGCAGGAAGTGGTCACCTGTGCACACAGAAGGGGCAAACGGAGTATGTGCAAGTGCGACAGACAGGACACAGGCAAGTCAGCACAGGGGGCGGGGGCATCCAGGCCAGCACTCAGGGGGACACCAGCACAAGAAAGGGACAAGTACCAAGCTGGACAAGGCCTCGGCCTGCGTCCTCCTCCTCCCATGGCCTTCCACTGTTCTGTCACCAGGAGCAAGAGAGAGACAGACAGATACGGACGTGAGGCCCACGAGCTGCTAGCGGAGCCTGGGATCTTCCAAGGCACCAGGAATGAGCATGGTCTCCGCAGGCAGGAGCTAGCTAGTGGCCCAAGGGACACAGGACAGAGGACAGAGGAGCACGGGGAGGGGTCCTCCTCCTTGCAGAGTGTCCAAGAGCAAAGCAGCCAGCTCTTGACCACTGAGTCTCCCCACATGGTCTTGGCCCAGGGCCTGTGGGCTCCCAGACTCTGTGACTAAAGCTACCTGCGCTGGCCGGGACACCGGTGTGGACTAAGAGACAGAGAGGTGCTCAGGGCTTTGCCAAGGAGGCTGAGGGTGAGGGGAGGGACTGGCTGTCCAAGTATGGATAGGACCACTCCAGAACTGTCCCCAAGGCTGGATGGGCAGGGCTGAAGCTGTGCTGTCTAGACAGCAGGAGCACTCCCAGCTGGCCTTCCCTCCTTCCAGAGAGTTGGGGCTGGGCTCTCCCTGCCTGGACAGTGGCCCTGGCTGTATGGCCTGCATGTGACACAGCGTGCAAGTCACACAGAGCTGCCCAAGCTTCTGCAGCCTGTTCTAGAAAGAGTGAGGGCAGAGAGATGCTTCCAGGCCCAAACACGGGGCTGCCATAGGGGGTGGGGTTGGGGGGGCATGTGACCCATGTGGCCCTCTGCCCTCAGCAGACTGCTGTGGCGTGGGAGGGAAGGCACTGGACTCCAGCCTCCAGCTGGGGAGCTGGTTCTGCCACTTGAGAGGTGTGTGGGAGGGGCCCTGCCCTGTCTCCTGCATGAACGGGGTCAGTGTGCAGAGTCCAGCAGGCAGGCTCGGAAAGGAGCCTGGAGCCCTGGGGGTGCACAGGGTAGGCAACTGTTATAGCTCCAGGGCTGAAATGGGGTCTCAGAGAGCCCTGGCACTGAGACACTGCTGTGTCACTGGAGGCCTGAACCCCCTCCCAAGCCACCCCAGCAGGTCTCACCAGGACCTCAGCATAGGGCCTGGGCTGGTGCTGGGAGCTAAAGAAGCCTGGGCAGCCAGAAAGAGGAAAAAGGTCTCAGAGAAGCTCAAGGAAGGTGGAGGAAGGGAAGCGGGGAGGAGGAGGTGAGCCACAGGGCCAACCAGTAGACCGTGGATCCATATTCCCACGTGCCAGCCATCACAGGACTAGCGCTCAGGACCCTGAGGGCCCAGTGGACAGATGGGAGTCAGTCCTCACCCCTCACAGGACCTGGCCTTCCTCTTCACAGCACCTCTGTTAGCCCAGAAGGCAGGCCCACCTTACTGACTGGACAATGTCCCCTCTGAAGCCCGCTGCCCACACCTCAACTGGACCCCACATCTTGGAACCTGGCTCTGGCACAACCTCAAAGAAGAGCGGATTCCTGCCAGAGCCCAGTAAGCTCAGACACAGATTAACCTTCAGCCACAGGATGAGGGAAATCACAGGAAGACCAGGGCCCTTTCCTCTGGGTTTCCCTTTGGGCTCTGGAGGATGCCTTTCCCAGCTCTCCATGGTGCTGGGCCTTGCTGCTAGAACCCCTGGCACAGACTGTGAGACCACAAAGGGGGCCTGTAGAATCTTCTAGAACCGGCTTTGACAGGGAAGAGCAGTCTCCAGCTCCTTTCTCTCAGCCTAGAGGCTGCAGAATCCAATCCCTGTCCTGGAAGCCTTAGACCCCCACAGGCCCAGCCTGGAGGAGAGGGAGCCAGGCCTCTCAGCAGGCAGTGGCGTCTGGGAGGCTGCCACCTGTGCCCTGCTTTTGACAGGTGCTGGGAAAAGACAAAACGCAGGGAAATTCAACCCTAGCCCCTGCTGGCCAAGGCCTCTTATCACTGGGTGGGGCTGGTAGCACAAGGGAGAAGCAGTGGATAGAGGACACTGTCCCTGGATCCGGGAGAGGCAGGCTAGAATCTCCAAGTTCCGCTCTGTGTCAGGTAAGGTGGCCAAAGTCAGCCTGAGGGACCGCCCCCCCCTCCCCCCAGAGGGGCAGGTGTGGGGACATCTCCGACTCCACAAGAGCCTCCCTCCTGCACTAGCTTTGCCAGGGTGTTCTGGGTCAGCAGGCAGCACTGCTTTACCTGATTTCTCTACATTCATGGCACCACCAGCTGCCGGGGCCTCTCTGTCCCGCTTGGGGACCAGCGCCTGCCTCTTCAGGAGATTGTCTTCTTTCGTCCCCTGACTCTTGCTCTTGCAGCCCTTGTCCTGCAGGGCCTGCTGCCAAGACACAACCAGAATCCTCACATGAAGGGGCTGCACCAAGGAAGGACCCCTCAGGCCACTGGGTCAAGCCCTCACTGTGCTGCTGGTGAGGGTGAGGGGCAATGAGGCCTGGGGTCTAAAAGGAAGTGGCGCTCAGGTCCCACAGCAAGATAGTGGTGGCACATACTCCTGTCCTGTGGAAGCCAGACCAGACCAGCAAAGGAGGTTCTGGGCGCCTGAAGTCCTCAGGCCAAGTTTGGGCCAGCCTCCGAGGCTCCCCAGGTGCAAGTCACCAGCCAGCAGCCTGCAAGTCCCATGGACCACACACAGCTGTCCAGCCCCACCACACGCTCCTCCATCTCAGGGCAACAGCCCTACGCTACGAGCTGCTGCCTCCCCCAGCACACTGCCCCCCACTCCAGAAGGGACCCCGAGGACTAGGAGGCTGTGCACAAGCAGGGGAAGGACCCCACTGCTCCTCCACTCTCCCCACCCAATGTGGCTCTCCAGAGACCATGGGACCCCCTCCTCCAGATCAAGGAGGTTTGGAGACAAAGAGGCAGGGACAGAGCAGACGACTAGACAGACAGGAGAGGAGCGAGAAGAGCAGAAAGCAGGGCCGGGCAGCTCACGCAGGAAGGCGTCAGGCATGTGGCAGAGCCGTGTGGAAGTGCAATCTCATTGGAGTGTGGTACACATAAAACAGGTAGAGAAAACAATCTAGAGAAACTGATGAACGGTGGCTGAGTGCGGGAGGTGGGGCTGAAGGGAGGTGAGTAAGAGTAGGAGCAGCATCATTTAAGCTTTTGAAGAACAAAAAGAAACTTCAGAGGAGGAAGGGGCAAGGAGCAGAGGTGATTGTCCAGTTCATTCTGAACCTCTCTGGCATGTGAAGCTTTCACTCGATAACATCTACAGCGCTTTGCTTGTTTCTTAACACCAACAGGGCACCAAGGAGGAGCCTGTGCACCTTTGTGCTCTCCATATTCAAAACAGACAAATGGTATGTTTTAAAAATAGTCTGGCCACACATGATAGTGCACGCCTGTAATCCTAGCACACAAGAGGCTGAGGCAAGAGGATCTTTACAAGTTCAAGGCTAGGCTGGGCTATCTATTGAGTTCAAAGCCAGGTTGAACTATACTATGAAACCATATCTCAAAAATTCCACAAAATTTACAAAATAAGAGTGGTCTGGACTGGGCAAGGCCTGAGTGGATCACTTGTCAACTGTGTGGTGAGCCTATGACTAACTTGCAGTACTTATCTTCCCTAAAGCTGCATTTGCCTCCTTAAACTAGGAATTATAGCAACAGCGCCCCTAGTGCTTATGGGGTGTAACTGCAGCAGTGAAGCAAAAAAAAAAAAAAAACGCCAAGTGCCAGCGTACTTCCATTTTTGTACAAAAAACTCCATAATTTTTTAAAACTTTGATCATCAAAGAGCTAATAAAAAGAACTGAAAAGAAAAGGAAAGGCAATCTCAGCAGGAGCCTTACTTTGACATCCCCTCCATCTCTTATACCTTCCGATTCCAAGCCCCTTGTATTTTGGAAAATTCCCAAGGACTTAATTTTGTCCCCACCCTTTGACCAGCTGCCACCCATCACAAGCAGGTTTGCTGGCTGTGGTGGCAACACAACAGCTGGAAGTTCCCATTTGTCCGCTGGAGCAAAGGTTACACTATTTCTGGCCTGCTGGCCAAGCCGCAGGAAGGACAAACCGCCTGGGGCTGGGATTCCTACAGCACCTCTGAGTGTCTTGGAGGCTGCGGGGGTCACTATGCCTACGGGCTGGACTGCTGGAACTGCGACCCACTCTGGCCTAAAAGACCACACTCTGACACAACGGAGCCTGCAGGGCCCACAGGGACCTGAACAGCACGGAGGGTGCCTGCTGGCTGCAGCTTCCGAGAGTCTCAGCATATCTGCCGACCCCAGGCCTCCACTGAAGCCCGACACCCCATAATCAAAACTCAGGAGCACAGCACCACCCAACTGGAGGCCTTGCATTCCTGACCACAGCCTCCCAATTTAAATACCAGTGGCCTAAGTCAGGGCAAAGACTAACTCTCTGGTGTCTTTAACTGTTCTCTGACCAGACAGGCTTTCCCTCAGACGTTACAGACAAAAGGACCACCTGGTTTAGTTTTAGTTGACCCATAGAAGGCCTGAGAAATATCATGAAACACAAGCCTGCCCCTGAAGCAACATGGACCCTAGGCTCCTGTCCAGAGCAGGGGTCCGGGTTGCACACTGTTGGGTGCAGGGCTTTCCTCCACCCTGAGCAGGATTTGTTAGAAGGGTGCTACCCAGCCCTCTCCTACCTGTGGCTCTGTACATGGCCTGTGATGGTTCCATCAAGGCTCTACGCACATGTGGCCTCAAGGAAGGCGGAATCTCTCCATGTGGGTGTTGGAAGAGCATGCGGGAGGGTTAAGGGATGGAGCTCTGAGGCATAGGCTTTCTTAGGGGCCTCAGCAACACCCTCAGATACTCCTGTGTTTCATCCTCTGCTGTTGCATTTATGGCCCTCGCTGGCTTTGCATTCGCGGTCATTCCGTGACTCTCTGGCACCCCTGCCACATGGTCAAATGTTTATGTTCTTCCCTGTTTCCCTGCACCTAGCAGAGCACCAGTGCGGAGTAGACCCTTCATAAGTATCTATTTAATGAATGTCTGGATTAAAAGTGGGCAGAGCCCATGATGTTCTTGAAAGTACTCAAAGCCAAGGCTGTATGAATATCTAAGGGGCGCACCAGAATCAGAAACAACACAGAAGGACCAGGGACACGGCTCAGTGGCATAAGCTCCTGCCTGGCAAGCGCAAGGTTCCAAGTTTGATCCCCATTACTAGAGGGGAAAAAAAAAGAAAAGAAAAGAAACAATACAGAAAAGGTAGAGAAAAAAGAACTTATATATGTTGATATAGATATAGATATAGATATAGATATGTAGATATATAGCGGTACTGGGAATTGAACCCAGGGCCTTTAAGCACACCAGGCAAGGGTTCTACCACTGAGCTACTCTTCCAGCCCAATAATAGCTTAAAGGTAAAACCATAAGTAAAATATGCAGTAATCTAATAGAATAAGGCAATAAATATAAGCAGTTACATGGAAATGACAAATGGATAACCAAGTCTGTCATAGTACATGTCTCAGGATAGGGGACCACGAGAGACATTCATTCAGTTTCAGGTACTGTAAATTCAGTGCAATGTAAATTCTTCAAGTGTCAGAACACTAGTTGTGTTCAGCGGTTCAGACCCCAGCTCACTGAGTGACCAGCAACAAATTATTTAATCTCTCTGAACCTGTATGTCCTCCTCTCAAACCTCAAATAAAACAGTAACCGTTTTCAGACAGGAGGATTGTATGTGATATATAATGCCTACACTCAGGAACAATGTTTATCAAACACTAACCACTATACCACTCTTTTTATGTATTATTTATACAACCAAATTCTCACACATACATGTACAATTTGCCTTGTAAAAATCAGTGGTAACAACAGATGGAGAAAAAAACCCACATTTTGGTGAAGCCCCCATCTGGCTTTGGAGTCTCACTTCAAAAAGGGAAATTCTGTGCAAGCATGGTCCCCAGTCTACACCCGAGTGGAAGTAAACAGCTGCCCCAGGCCCGCTTGCTTCCCAGCACTCCAGGCAGGCCCCGCTTAGCTCAGCAAAGGCTGCACACTTCCCACTTCAACACCTTAGTCTGGGCGTTGCCAAAAAGCGTCTGCTCCCTCCTGTGAGATCTCCATGAAGACACAGTCCAAGTACTAACTGCTCCATGCAAGCGGGCTCTGGGCCAAGGGGCTTTGAGGACCATGGCAGAGAGGTGCAAGGCAGGTCCCCAGAACCTGCTGGAGACCAGCTGCTGGAGCTCAGAAGCCTAGAGGCACCCTGCCCCACTCACACACCCTCCCCGCCCCCCCCCACCACTCTCTATTGTGCTGAAGGCCCAGTGCTTACCTGCACAGTCAGGTAGAGCTTTCGGGGGCTCCCAGAATCCGCCCACTCCACACTGCGGGCTCGGCACTGTGCTAGTCCAGGGCGGGCAGCAACTCGGGCACTGGAGTCCTCGTCCCTGCCAACCAGTGTGTCCCTTCCACGCCCTGTCCCAGGACAGAGAGATATAGGTGAGAAACTCAAAATGCTGGCCACAGACCACTGGCCAGGCCTCAGCCAGGCTCTGCTTTTGCACTTTCCCCGGTGGCCAGGAGCACCTCACACACGCTCACACCTCTGCCCCATGTGTAGGGGAAGTCTTGCAGGGCGGCCAATGCTCTTTTGTACCAAAAGCCACCCAGATTCGCTTCTGAAGGGTACCCGAGACCCTGCAGTACCCCCTGTCCTCACAGTGGAGGAGACCACACTTGGTCTCTCTAAAGACAGTAGCACGAGGACTCCGATGCCACCCTGGAAGGTGCACCCCAAGGCTGTGGCTTCATTACCCAGGCTGCCTCTAGGGGGCAATTTCTCCCTGCCTTCATTACAGCCAAACCCACAGTGGGTGGCCTGGCTCTTGTCATTCCCTAAAGCATCCTTAGGGCCAGCTAACGAGTGTCCCCTTGGGCTCTGACATAGTGCTCTGCTGACGGAGCAAGGCCCTTCTCCTTCTATGCCCACCATAGCCTGTGGGACGGACAGGTGCCAAACTGTGGAGCCACTGTCCTGGGATGGGATCCCATCTGACTGCAGCCCCTGGGCAGGTCCCTCCCAGACCCTTCCCGAGCCTCAGTTTTCTTGTCAGTAAAATGGGGAAATAACAAGCCAACTCCACAGTCTTATGGTGAGGATCAGAAGGGAGGAAACATAGCAAGTGCCTGCAGCGTACCAAACACACAGGAAGCATCCCCACATACAGACCCTGAGGGTCACAGCTACAACCAACCCTTTACAACCTCAGGAGAACCAGCAGGCCAGACAGGTTAAGGATGTGCCTGGGGTCACACAGCAACAGTATTCAAAGGCTCTGTGCTGATCCACACGCTGCCACCGACTGCTCTCAGGGGACATGAAGGGGTTGATGGGGGCACTCAGACAGGCCTGGGCTGAGACCCTCCCCAGCAGCAGGCCACACCTACATTTTACACAGTGAATCTGACCCTGTCGTAGAGTGTGATCACAGTATTCACTTTATAGACCGGCACACACACACACACACACACACACACACATACACACACACAATTGTAAGGAGCTGTACAAAATGCTCACTGACTTTTGTTTTGTTTTGTTTTGTTTTACTTTTCTGTTCAATTTTTTTTTTTTTTTAAGTTTTCCAAGGGAAAATGTTTTTGTTGTCCTTCTCTTTTTTAACCAGCAAAGCCACGCTTGTTCACATTACACTGATAATCCTCTGGACACCCTGGCAGGGTGGACCTCATCCTCTGCCCCTTTCAGACAGCTGAGTCTGCTTGACCCACAGCTTTTCCTGGGACCCCCAGGGTCATCACCAGCTCCAGCGGGGGACTGCCAGCCCCAGGGCGCCACAGAAGTGGGGAGACCTTGGAAGGCACTGCTCTGGCTGCCCCGATAGCACATGTGCAGTGGTGGTAAAAGGGAGGGAGGGCAGAACAGGAACTCGCTATGTGTCCTCTCTGGGCCTCAATGTCCCCTCTGTACACAAAGAGGCTTAGACCTAATGGCCCAGAGGGACAGGCTGGAAAGCTAACCCCATCCCTGCAGGTCAGAAGTGACAGCAGACTGCAGAAGAGATCTCACTGGAGGGCCCTGTCTCCCTACTCTGCCCTGTGACCTGCCCCCAGGGAGCTCAGCAAGAGGTTCCAGGGGGCTCTCTAGCCCCAACAGTCCAGCTTCCACCAGGAATCAGAGGAGCTGCTCACTCCTTGATGTCCCTGCACCACGGGACATGACCCAGAAAGTCCAGTCGGCTCGACAGCTCCCCAGGGGACAGCAGAGGCCCAGACTCCAGGACCCCTTCACTGCACCCCTGCTACAGGGATCTCTACAGAAGCCACCCCAGGGCAACATCTAAAACTAAGCTCAGAGCACCCGAAGCCGGCCAGGCCACACTCCAAGCGGCCTCAGTGTGCTCCACACGCCCATCCAGGGCGAGTCCAGGCGGGATCGAGTGTCAACACTGTGCCAGGCACCCAGCACTTCACTTACCTTGTTTACAGCCGCGGGCAGGGACCAGCGCGAGCCCCCAAGTGCATGCCAGGCAGACCGCAGAACCCTAACCCAGCGGGGTCAGCGAGAACGTGGTTGATTCCCCCTGTTCCTTGAACTGTTAAAGTTTAACCCACACTGAAGCCTCCTCCCGTGAGATTGACATTCCCTCTCCGCCAGGCGCTGGCGCTGCACTGCCTGACTGCTACCCTGTAATTACCTGACAGCTCGGACTGAGTCTAGGAACCTCGAGAAACCTCAGTCTCATCTCTAGTATCTGGAGGAAGGAAGGGAAATAAAGAGGCATTTTAAAAATGCGGACTCACCAGTTCTCAACCTCCCCAGGCCGGTGTGTGGGAAAGGGCGGGCAGCCGGGCTGGCTGGGGCTGGGGCGGGGCGAGCCATCCCCAGCTCACGCTCCCGGGCCCGGGCCCGGGCCACTCTCCACAGGCCCCGCAGTGAGGGCGTGGCTCCCAGGTTCCACGACCTTCGAGAGGGGACCATGGCCCGGGGCTCAGCAGCCTCCTCCAGGCATGGGGCAGCCTGTGGAGACAACAGGAAGAAGAGTTTGATGTGGGCTGGGGGGGCACCTGGGAGGGTTCATAAAGGACCAGACACCTCTTACCTAGCACAGCGTCCCTAACCACAATGTCCCGAGGACCCTTGGGCTCACAGGACAAAGTGGGCCCTGTCCCTGGGTTGGGTGCTTGTTACTGAATATGGAGGCTCAGCCGTGGGTGAGGAGGCGCCAGGTGTGCCTGCCACATCTCAGAGCCTGGCAGCAGACATGCCAGGTCCCAGTGCTCCCTGAGGAGTTAGCCCCAGGAGTCAGCAGCATGGGGTGAGTCCCATCCTGTCTCCCCAAGACATCCTATGTTCTGACCACACTCCATGTGCTTAGCCCTCCGCCTTCACTGGCAGGCTCTGAGTACCAGTCTGTCACTAATGGGCTGAGAGGGCCAGAGGCAAATTAAGAGCTTTTTAAACTGTACTTTGTTCACAGTCATGGAGACTGAACACAGGGCCTTTGCACTGACTGAGCTACATCCCCAGCCCACCCACTCCCCATTTTATTAAGACAAGGTCTAAGTTACTGAGTTACCTGTGCTGGTCTTGAACTCTCCATCTTTCTGACCCAGCTTTCCACAATGTTGGGATTACAGGCATGCACCACCATGCCCAATGAAATTCAAGTTTATGAACAGAAAATGATCTTGAAGTGTAGCTCATGTATGCAAGTAGCGTTCACTTTGTGCCAAGAGCATTGATTTTACCCTGCCAGGTATAATGGCGTTTGTTTGGTTTGGCTCTGTTTTTTGAGATAGGGTCTCATTATGTAGTTCAGTATAGTTCAGGCTGCCCTTGAACTCACTATGTAGCAAGACTGGGCTCAAACTCACAGTGATCCTCCTGCCTTAGCTTCCCAAATGCCTGGGAGACACCTGCCGCCCCATGCAGCCTGTCAGTTGTTAGCATACAAAAATTCACTCACTTTTCATTTAATAAGTATGTATGGGGTGCCCACTATGTGCCAGACACCTTCTGGAGTCTTTTTTTTTTTTTGGTCAGGTGCAGTGTTGCTTTGTAGCTCATAGTCAGAAAGGGGATAAACGCTTTAGTTAACCCTTATGATATGAACAGGATCCTGGGAGGCCACAGGAGCAAGCCAGGTGCCAGGCACCAGGTGGTGTGGGAAGTGGAGGGGGAGTGTAGATGACAGGCGAAGGACAGAAGGCTGCAGGATTCCCTCACAAACTAAAGAAGTGAACAGAACAGAGGTCAAGCTCTCCCTGCACACCTCTTCTCTGCACTTTTACCATGTGCCCAGCAACCTGGAGAGCACTTCAGTGAAGTTTCAGTCCCAGACTCACACACTGATGTCAGTTATAGAAGGAAAGTTCAGCCTGGAGAGATGACATGGAATTTAGTTTTGAGAATGAGTTAGGAGCACCCTAAGGACTTCCCACGGCACTCCTCAGGGAAGTGACCACGCTCTGCCTGGCAGCAGAGCATCTATTTGAATAAGGTCCACCTCTCATGACCCAGTTTGGTTCTCTGAGGGTGGGACCCACATCACCTGTGGCACCAGCCTTCTGCACCCACATCACGTATTCTGCAATGCTTATTGTTTGACTGTCCTTAAACACACTTGCACATGCACACACATGCACACACACACACGCACACACAAACACATACACAGGCACACACACTCAAGCTCTGACTGAAGTGCAGAAGAGCGATCACAGCTGCTACTGAGACTCAGAATGAAAGGCCATTGCTTCCAAAGGTCAGAATGCAATCCCCAAGGTTGAGCAAGAGGAGACACAACCAGGTGAAGGTGGTTAGGGAATGGAGGACCAGAGAAATGACACATGCCGTCCCCAGAAGTGACCAGAGAGTGAGAAGGAGGGAGAAGATGGTCAGATGCCCACCTGATGCCCATCTCTAAAAGTCCCAGGAACCCTTTAGGAGAAGTCAGCTGAGCTGGGCAGAGGGTAGACTTGAGAAGCCTGAAGTAATGTGGGCTGGGGCAGAGGAAGAAGTTTGACTAGGATGGGAAGGAGAGGGAAACTGAGAGGATGCGGTGTTTAGAGAAGAGGAGAGCTGATATGTTGGGTAAGCAGACACGAGAATGAATAAAGAAGCAACAGAAGTACACGTCCAGGGGCTGGG
The DNA here is from genome assembly GCA_004027915.1 of Capromys pilorides. Taxonomy (NCBI): domain Eukaryota; kingdom Metazoa; phylum Chordata; class Mammalia; order Rodentia; family Capromyidae; genus Capromys; species Capromys pilorides. The sequence continues at coordinate 99,098 of PVKN010000025.1, read as the reverse complement.
GGCCTGCCCACCTGGTGTCTGATGTTTGGTGGCAGAGACCTGGAAGAACTTATACTTCCTTCCTTCCTTGATGGAGGAAGACAGCAGGAGGAGGTGATCCTCGGGCAGTCTCTCTGGGAAAAGGACAAGAGGGTGGGCCAAACACTGGGCAGAGGCTAGGCTAAGAATACGGCCCAGCACCACAGAGTACCCAAGATGGGCCACAGTGGAGTGGAAAGGCCAAGCGAACAGCCACTTGTTCCCCCTCTCCAAGCTGTGTAGCAGAGATGGGAAGAAACCAGCCCTGTAGACTGAGGGGAAAAGAAACAGGAAGCCCAACTCCTGGCAAGGTGAGCTGGTGCCTGGCACAGGCGGCTGCTTCAAGGTTGAAAGAGAAGACATAGGGGGAGATTAGCTGAGGGCGAGATGGGGGCCAGAGGAGACCACATTCCTGCGCTATCAGGAAGGGAAGTTGGAACAGCAGCCAGGAAGATGTTAGGAAGAAAGAGGAAGGGTGTGTGTTAGACTCCCAAGAGGAAAAAGCAGCTGAATTTAGCAGCTGGAGGGGGGTGAAGGTCAGAAGTCTCAGGGAGTCTCAGTAAATCCAGGGTTCTAGGCCAAAAAAGAATCAAACTCAATCTCTCTCCTCTCTCTCTCTCCTCTCTCTCTCTCTCTCTCTCTCTCTCTCTCTCTCTCTCTCTCTCTCTCTCTGTCATTTGCACGACTTTTAGATATTTGACCTGGTATCCTAGGACCTCCACTGACCTAAGAGTCACAGGTTTGAGTGGGGCTACTGGCTCAGAATCTAGACCTGCTACTTACTACAGCTGTCCTTGGGATTACTCCTTTGCCTCTCTGTGCCTTGTTATCTCCATATATAGAATAGAGAGAAGTCTACCTTTGTAGCATTGGCGTAAAGTTGAGATAGTGCATATGTAAAGTGCTCGGAACACTACGAGCATACACAAAGAGCTCAAAAATTTAATTTTATTAACTTTGCTCCAGTGGTGGGCATCTGCATTGAAGCCAAGACAGCAGAACTGCATTCCTCCCCCCAACTCTAGATTAGGGACATTGCAAAGTCTGGGGTACAGACTGAGGGACACAGCTGAGGGACTGCTCTCCCTGGGAAAGCAGTCAAAGGACTGAGACGTGCCCTGTACACAGTCACACTTCCTGGGTTTTCCAGGCCAATTCAGACTTCAAAGCCTCTGCTGCCTGGTGCTGTTACAGACAGCAGAATTCAGCACCCCGTGTCCCTGAAGTTCAGGCACTGCAAACACAGGGCCCCATTCTGAGGCTGTGTTCCCAGTTCCAGAGAATGACTCTCCCTGGCCAAGGAAACAGCTACTTTATCAAGGGCATGGGGAATACAGCCTTGGGCAGAGGAAACCAGGGAAGGGGAAAGGATACGCTGTGGTCATAACTCCCAACCTTGAGATAGAAGTATTAGGGAGGGGAGGAGGTAGCAAACTATACTTAAGAATTTAGATACAGCAGGACCAGGCCCTTCACTAAGGCCAGCCAGAGTTCCGCTCTAACTCCCTGGAGGGCGCGGAAGGGGGCAGCTTTTGGGCTCACCCAGCATGCTGGGATGCCCCAGCTGCAGCTGTCAATAGCGCAAATCCTCACTGCCCCGGGGGCACTGGCCAAGGCCCTCAGTCCCATCTCCCTGCCAGGCTAGGGCACTCCACCCCCAGCCCAGCAGGGCGAGGTAACTGCCCTGAAGGAGCAGTGGGAGGGACTGAAATGACAAGACCTGCCCAGAGCCCTAGGGGGGTGCGAGAGACCCTGCAGGGGTCTCTGATTGACACACAGCTCACAGATACGGTCTGCGCTCTTATCTAGCCAATGAAATTGGAAGCGATTCCCGTGGGACCCACGGCCCCTAAGCCCTGCCACTGGGCAATGTCCTGCTCTCGGCCTGGATGACACCAAGGGACAGTACGGAGGGGTGAATCTGGGGTCCTGGCCTTCCCCATGCCCCTACTGGGTCCCAGAACAGGGATCCCGCCGGCAGGACCAGCCCAGACAAGGCAACCAGAACCGGCCAGCAAGGCGGAGCCAGATTGCCCAACCCGGCTGGGCCCCGACTCACCGGCCTGGCGCAAGCAGGATCCCCACGTCGCTGCAGCGCCCGGGGCTCGGCCCGGCCCGCCGGCTGGAGGCAGCTCCACGCTGCCGCCTCCTCCTCCTCCCGGTCCTCGGCCCGCCCCGCTCTGCCCCTCCCGCACACTTTCCACAGGAAATGATTAACTCGGGCCGCGGCGCGTTACCATGGCAACTGGCTTTACCCGGCGGGGAGGGGGGAGACGTGAGCCCTCCTGAACACATTCGGGCACTTGTCCCCACGCACGCGTCGGTACACACGTGTGTGCTCACGCTCTGGTGCACAAGCGCCCGACCCTTCCCAAACAAGGCTTTCGTCTTTTGCTACCAAGGCATGCTGACGCATGCCTTTACACAAGAGGCCCCCAAAGCTCTCTACTGAGGTATAATCCTAACAGCTCACGCTTCCACCAGTATCCCAGCCTCAACCCCAGTACAAAACTTTCACCCTCTCCAGCTGGTACACACACAAGCTTTGCTCATAGGGTCTCAGACACGAGCATATTCACTTCCTTTTTCTAGCATGCACAAGTGCTTTTGCACAAGGTACTACACATACACACACACACACACACACACTGCCACAAGTTCTCATGTGCCCTGGTACACATGTTGTACAACTCACATAGATGCCTTCACGCCTTCTAGCACACGCACTGTGACCAGGCTGCCTCCAGAACAGGAGCCCCTGGCCCGGCCCTGCCCCACCCCTGCAAATAAAGCTCTAGCAGCTGGGAGCTGCTTGGTATTAAAGTAATATCTCTCTGTGACTGCTAGGGCAAGATAGGGTGAGCCCAGAGAACAGCAGCTAGCCCCAGCCCTGCAAGGCCCTCTTAGTTGGATGTGCCTGGAAGCCTCGGAAGAGACCTGGGGGAGAGCGGGGGACACCAGACGGAGGGACAGCTGACCCAGAGGAGCCACTGTGTCCTTTGTCTCTGGAACAGAGACAGCATTTTGTTCTGGAGTCAGTGCCGTTTGCCCCTCCACAGTGCGTAATGGGGAGACAGTAGTCACTCAGAAGCCAGTGGGGCATAGGCCGATGGTTCTGCAGACAGCAACAAGCATGGTGGGCATTCTGCCCCTTCCTACTCGGCAGGGGATGGCCCAGGAGGGAACTGGAGGGGCTGTGCAGCTCCAGGTGTCTCATGCTGCTGCTGCCTGCATGCTGGGTGGACAGTCAAGAATCTCACTGGATCTCATGGTATCCTGCATGCCAGAGGAGGATGGTAACAGTCCCCCATCTGGAAGTGGGCTAGCACCAGCTTTATTCTCTGAAATTTTGGAGTAAAGGCCCAATAGAGGGTAAATGTCACTCTCCTGGAATCCTTCCCTGGAGAGTTAGATTTCCAGTCAAGCCCTCTGATAGGAGCGACCCTCTCAGAGCCCCCATCTGACCCGAAGACTTCTGACCAAGTATCTCCTTTGATTAGAGCTCCTATTCATTGATTGGGACAGGCTAATAATGCCCACTTTCAAATTTCTGTATAAAACCAAATATGTCTTAAGAGCTGCTAAACTGACATTAACTATTGGTTCCTTCCAGCAAAGCCAAAGGCAGATTTTTAGGTTAATAATAACTTTTATTATTCTTTTTTCTCTGATTACAGAGGTAATAGATGCTCGTTGTGGCCATCATCCCACCCACTGGGGAAGAATGCTGCCAACACTTCAGCGCAGCTCTTTTTCTTGTGCACATAATAGAGACTATTTATTCAAAGCTAACTCTGTGCCAGGCACTGTGCTGAGCTCTTTATAAACAAGAGCTCACCCTGATCGCCCTATGAGGCAGGCACCATCATAGTTCCATTTTTTTTTTTTTTAAGGAAGGAAAATCCAGCCTCAGAAAGTTCATTCACAAACCCAGTATGAGTCAGAGCTGAGCTCTGAGCCCAGCAGTGATCTAAACACACAGCGCATCATCGTATGTGCATAAATTCCAGAGCTTATTAAGGGCAAAGCACTAGTGAAGGAAGAAAACAAAAACTGATCAGTTGGAGGAGACAGTTTTGAAATTCTAGGAAAACTCACTTGAAATGGAAAAAAGGAATCATTAAATAATTGTAGGAATTTGTCTGAAGAGTGCACAGTATCCCCGAGACCTGCATACCAACTCCAAGGTCATTTCTATCCCAGAAACTTCACGGACGGTTTACACAGAGGCTGCCAACTCCTTCCTGGCCACAGGGGTGATGGAGATTTACCAGCGACCTGTCCATCCCAACACGAGCCTTTGCCCTTGACATTTCCTGCCCACCCGCTAGAAGCATAGCTGTCCCCAGAAAGGCCAGACAGAAGACTGCAAATCCATACTCCTATCCACCCTGCTCCCAGGTAGGGTCAGCCCTGCCACCTTTGTATTCAGAGGGCCTGAAAGCCCTCAGCTCTCACACATTCACGTCTGTAAGAGACAGCAAAGGGCCTAAGAGCTCCTGTCCCTCGAAGGCAGCAAATGGGGGAAGTGATGTTTAATTCTATCCTCCTACTGACCCACAGTCAGGTATGGACAAGATGCCCTAGTCTGATGGAGTTAACTTGAGACCCAATCTCATCTCTTCCTTTGCAAATACTTCACACTCCCCTTCCTCTGCCCAAAGGCTTCAAACCATCAGCCTGGTGCCTCCTGCCTCATATCTGACCAGTGCCTGCCCTCCCTGCAGTCCTGAGAGCCCAGCACCCACTGTCCTGAGTGCTTGAGGACACCAGCAGGCACTCCCCTCCCCACAATGTGATGGCCTTTCCTGTCTGAGGCAACCCCTTTCCTGATGGAATGACAACAGAAGCCTCACCACATGGCCTGGTGTCTCATGTGTGTCCACTAAGCACACACAGGGCATGTGGAATTCAAAGAACAGGATGCATGAAAACATAGCCCAACTTTCTTCTCATGTGAGTTCATAAACCTTCCTATCAGAAGGAAAAGGCTACTTTAAGCAATTACTTCAGTGTAGTCAGTAAGGAGCACCCTGCTGCTATAAAATGTATGCCTCCTTTCATTATTTTGGGTAAGGTTTTTTTTTTTTTGGAGATGAGGCCTGGGCTGATCTTGAACTTCTGGACTCAAATGATCTTCCTGCCTCAGCTTCCTGAGTAGCTAGGCCTCCTGGTACACACCATCACACCCACCTAACAGCCTCTTCAAGTAACTCAACATTCTGGTGTCAAAGAGCTCCCTTGCAGGAGCCTATCCAGGCAGCTGTGGCCTGACCCAGGTGGGACCCTCTGCTGGGCCTCCAGGTGAAACAAACAAAACCTCCTGCAGCCTCGCTCTGCAAGGGATTTGGCAGAGATCCCCTCCCGCCTGCACCCTGGGAGCAAAGCAAACAAAGGACTTTGTTTTTTAATCATTTTCTACAATCTAAAAGAATGAGAGGAATGTAAACATTGGGGAGATAATATAGTAAGCACTCAGCAATAAAAAGATTTAGAAGATTGGCGGCAAGAGCAGCCCAGTCAGAGAAGCCCACCCGGGCTCCTGAACTCACCTGGATCCCTGCCTTCCTCACAAAAGCTCCTGACTCCTTTCCCACGAAGCCAAAGTGCATTATTAACTAACCCCAGTCCTACTTCTGCTCACTTTGCTATGCGCTTCTCTTCATGTGCTGCAAATTCTAGGAACATTATAGCTTTAAAATTTTTTATTTCGGGGGCCGGGGAGATAGCTCCCTGGCACAATGCCTGCCTAGCAAGTGCAAGGTCATGAGTTTGAATCCCAGTCCCGCCAAAATAAATAAATAAAATATTAAAAAAAAATTTATTTTGCCAGGCATGGTGGCGCACGCCTGTAATCGCAGCACTTGGGAGGCTGAGGCAGGAGGATCAATGTGAGTTTGAGGCCAGCCTAGACTACAAAAGTGAGCTCAAGGCCAGTCTCAAAAAGACTAAATAAATAAATAAATTTTTATTTTATTTTTGCATACTTGCTGGTCTCTAACTCCTAAACTTGAGCATGCTCCTGCCTCAGCCTCCCCAGTAGAGTAGCTAGGACTATAATCCCAGACCGCTATTCCCCGCGAAGTGATTTTTGTTTAATTTGATTTTCTTCTACACCGATGCAGCAGAAGTCAACAAAAGGGAAAGCCACCCTTAGCTTCCTGTTACTGGCCCAGATTTTTTTTTTCTGGTATCTAAACTTCGGCAAACATATTCATAGCAAAAAGAGACAGAAGAGAACAATTGTTAAAATTATTAGAAAAGAACAAATCAGGGGCTGGCAGCCAGGCAGCTATCTGCTGGGACCCATTTAGTTACTTCTTTAGCGCCTTGGACTCTTTCTGGGAACACAGGACTAGTAGTAGGACCTGATCTGCTGGGTGGTGACGAAGTAAGAGGTGGAGCAGGCGTGACCACGGCTGGCATTTCCACAAGCACGAGCTGCAGTAGGTGAAACCCAGCTGAGCCACAGTTTAAGCAACACTGTCCGGATCAGTTTTTCCCACCAAAGCTTGCTCTTTTATGCAGATCCAGATCGAAGCTGAGACTGAGATTCCATGCACCACTAAGGTCCCCCACTGAAGAGCATCATCATTTTTAGCGGCTATGTAATATTCCACAGAGGGGTGATACCTGGACCACGTGGGCCATGTCAGAGGGCCGATGTCTGAGCAACACCGAAATTTTCACCTGTAAAGGCAGCATTGCTCTCAACATTGTCTTCCCACATGCCCGTACAGTCTGGAGTGAGGGGAGAAAAGGAGCTGTCTGTTTCATAAACTCTGAATAGAATCTCAGCATTTTGTTTTGCTTCCGACGCGTCACCAGATTGCCCTCAGCAGGGCTGAACCAAATTTATACAGGCGTTGGCAGCATCTTTTGAAGAGAACTACTTTTCACTCTAATTTATAGATTTTCTCTTGGAGCTCAGATTCTGGCCCTGGCTGGCTCTGCTGTGAGCACAAGGCATGTGGGGCAATGTCTGAGTGACAGCTGTCAGCAGGGAGGAGCTGTCAGCCAGGCGGGGCCTGACAGAAGCGGGGCACTGGCTCGGTCTCCCCTTCCCGCTTGCCCTCAGTCCCCGCAAGCTACCCCACCACGCTGTAGCATGTGGTGGCTCTGCCCAGGTGGGCAGCGCCCCGCGCTTTCACCCCGCCCTAGAGCTGCCTGATGACTTTTGCAGTCAGTCAGTCCTGGAAAGGAACCCCCCTCAGGGACTGGAGCTAAGGCAGGGATAGTGTCTGCAGGAAAAGCCCTGGTCCAGTCCCTACCCCCGCTTCCCGCCCCTTGGCAATGCCCCCCATGACTGCAGCATCCCGCGCACTGCTGTGTAGCAGTCGAGCTAACTCCAGCCTTCCCATCCTCCTCCCCTCCCCCTCCTCTTTAGCCGCCCTTGTTTGCAAACAGCTGCGGAAGTTTTGATGCTGCTGATTAACCAGCCTCCCACGGCTGGCTCTCGGCTTAGTCATCCCAAGAGGACCAACATCCGCCTGCCCCACCACTGTCACCAGCATCCAGGTGACAGGGAACAGGCGATGCCCTGTCTCAAAATAAAAACAGGGTGGGGATGTAGCTCAGTGCAAAGGCCCTGGGTTTAATCCCTAGAAGTGAAAAAACAAAACAATGGAGTAACTGAGGCACTGTGTTACGAGTACAAGTACAGGAGGCCCATGAATGTATAGAGGCGGCTATAGGTGGTGTGGAGCGCTGGAGAAGGTGGGTGTTAAGCACGTGCAGTGGTGCCCAACCGTAATAACAGCTGTTCTGGAAGGCTGAGGCAGGAGGATCGCCAGTGCCATGCCAGCCTAGGCAACTTAGCAAGACTCTAAGTCTGTCTCAAAATGAAAAGGACTAAAGCTGTTGCTTGGCGTGAGAGCATTCGCCAATCACACTCAGGCCCCGGGTTCCATCCCCAGCACTGCACCCCCACAAAACAGGAGCCGGGTCCCCAGCCTACTATGTGACCCAGGGCAGAGTTCTTCCCAATGGGACTCTGGTAGCGTGGGTGGTGACCCCCCTGCTCCACCTTGAAGTGGGTGGTGCTGAGAAAGGGTGATGGCGGGTCTGCAGGGGGATTCTTTGGAATCTGACTTCTGTGAGTGGGGTCCCTGCCACCTCCAAGTACCACACCCCTACTCAGAGCCCAGAAGAGGAGCATGTGGAGTCTTCCAGGGAGCACACACCGGTGCCAGAGGAGAAGTGGGTGCAAGAGTGCCCACCTTCAGACCCTTCCTCCTCTGCCCAGGGGGAAGATGGCACAAAAATGGATGGAGCCTGACAGGAGAGATGCTGCCCTTGGGGACCTGGGGACAGAGCTTCACAGGAGCCCCGGGGCCAGAGGCAGCCATCAGAGAGCGAGGGTGGAAGTTGCTGCTGCCCACGGCCCCACAGCTGGCCCTGTGCTGTGGGAAATGCAGGGTTTACATGCAGGTGTGGTCCTCGCAGGGGCAGCGCCAGCGCACACTGGACCCCTAGTCAGAGGCATGGATGCAGGACTAAGTTGGCCAAGGAGAGAGATAGAGGCTCCTCCACTCCCGTGAGGGCAAATTCCCAGTGAAAGGGAAGAATCCCGCAGTGCTGCCTCCAGTATAACTCTTCGCAAGCAGACAGCCCATAACACTGGGCCACACAGCATGGATGGCCTGTCCAGGGACGGCAGAGGAGATGCCCTTGTGGAATGCAGGCATCCTGGGGGCCCCCATGCCGAGGCTCCAGGCAGTGATTCAGATTGCCACCTGCTACACGGCACAGATCCGGCCTGCCACTGCTCTGGCCCTATAACTCAGGCCTTTGGAGGGAAGAGATCTGGGGACAGGAGCCTCGGCTGCTGGCCCAGCCCAAAGATGGAACTGAGTGCTTGCCAGGCCAGAAAAGCTGCATGGCGCAGGCAGGCAGGCAGGCAGGCAGCGGGTGGTGACGGCAGGAGTGCTGCTCGGCGTGGCACTTACACTGTGAGGTGCCCCACTCTGGACGATCCCATGATGCTGCCCCACTGAGCCCCTGCACCACTGCCCCTCCCCAGGGTGCTCAGGGTGTCCTTGTCCCACGCTTCAGTGCACACCCAGGGCGCTTCCCAGCTGCATGCAGCCACCTTTTCCAGCTCTGACCACCACCCCTGGCCATGACACCTCTTTCAAAGGGACCCTGTTGGGTCTTGCAGGTACCTGCATGGCAGCGGCCGAGCTCCTGTGAGACCCTCAGAAGACACCAGAAAGTCCTCATCCTTCTCACTGAGCAGTGAGAAGCCAGGACCACCTTCCCTTCCCTCCACCCACCTGGCACAGGAGTGGTGACTCTGGGGGACACATCCATCTGCTCCACTAGACCAGAGCTCCCTATTTAGGCTTCCCTGCTGTGTGACTTGGAGACTTAACCTCTCCGAGCCTCACTGTCCTCATAAATGGACGTTTAGTTAGCATTTACTATATGCCACAAGCTAAGTATCTTATGTGCACAATCACATTTACTCCTTATAGTACCCAGTAAGGTGCATACTGTTATTGGCATTACAGATGGAGAAACTGTAACTGTCAAGATGACCACAATTATTATTTACCTCCCCTCCCCCGTCATTACTGGGGCTTGAACCAGGAAGAACTAAGCTATACCCTTAGCTCTTTTTATTTTTGGGTGAGGTCTCTCTAAGATGCCCAGGCTTGTCTGGAACCTGTGATCCTCCTGTCTCAGCCTCACAACTAGCTAGGATTTCAGGGCGCTTTCCCTTCTCCTGATGGAGCTGTCTTCAGGACAGAAACCATGGTGAACACGCTGCCCAGTTGGAGGTGACCTCAATCTGGGGTCCTGGAGGCACATTTGTAACCAGAATAGCTTCAGGGTTGGTGCTGCCAGCTCAAGGCCATGGGAACAGAACATCTGGAAACTGCTCTGTAAGGCCAAAGACCCTGTGTTTCCAGTCCCTATCCCCTCCAAGCATCTCCAGAAGCCCTGGGGCTGACTCCAGGCTCTCTGCCCATCACCCCACTCTGCTGAGCTGGAGCCACCCAAGTGTCTGGCCTGTACCTTCCAGCAGGGAGCCTGAGGCCACCCTCAGTGCTGTGCTTTCCGAAAGGAAGGCTAGGTGGGAAATCCTGCAAATGCACAGGCCTGAGGAGGAGAGAGGGAGACGGGTCTGGCCACGCCCTCAGCTCCGCCCAGCTGTGGCTCCTCCCACAGCACAGTCCGCAGGGGTTCGTTGAGGAACAGAAGCCAGCAGAGCGACAAGGGTTTTTGGCTGCCACACGAAACCTTTCCCTGGCTCTGAAGTGCCCAAGTGAGCCAGGACCTTGCCTCTCTGATGTTCCTGTCTGCGTTACAAAACCACCAGCTGCTGTGGAGTGGCAGCCGGCAGGCGGCTTCAGTGTGTACTCGGAATGCTGTTGCTGGACAGGTTTGGGAGGCCTTGGGAGGCCTTCTGCACCAGCTCCACAACCAGGCTGGGCTGCTGTCACCCAGGTGGCCCGGGCACCGAGCGACCACCTCCCTCTCACAATAAGGACGCACAGAGGCCGCCCCCAGACCTCAGCGTTAGCCTCTCCAGACTCACAGACATCAGCCAGCGCCTGTAAGGCAGCCAGCCGCATCCTCCAGGGAGGCAGGGTAAAGGTAGATTGTGACTCCGAGCTGCAAGACTTGCGGTCAGGGGAGCCAAAGGGCTTCCCCAAACAGGTCCACAGCCATCACGGCCTTTCTTCCCCAGAAATGATGCTGGGAATGGTGGCAGCAGCCGCTGCTACATGTACCATAGAACTGAGTGCTTTTCCTGGACTGGCACGGGTGTTGGGATCCTGTGGTTTTAGTAACAAAATCACTACCACTTGGGCAGCTGAGACCACCAGAAATGTATTCTTGCCTGGTTGTGGAGGCTGCAAGCATATATTCCAGGGCATCAGCAAAGGTGCTAGGGAGGATGCCTTCCTAAGGAGCGCTGGCCATCTTTGCTTTTCCTGGATTGTAGATGGAGCCCTCCAGGCCCTGCTCACCTCCCATAGGGGCTCTCTTCCTAGGAAAGACAGCTTCACAGTGAGAGCTCTCTATGGGAAAGGAAGGGAAGGGAGAGAGACAGGATTCTAGGGTCCTAATGATGCTAAACTGCTCCACCAGTCAGGGGAGACATCAAGGCACATACCTATAATTCTAGCACTCTGGGAGGCTGGGGCAGGAGAATTGCAAGTTTGAGTCCAGCCCAGGAAATTTAGTGAATGAATGAGACCCTATTTTCAACATTTAAAGCAAATAAGGATGTAGTTTAATACAAAGACCTTAGCTAAGTTCAACACCTAGTACTGCAAAAAAGGAGGAAAAGAAAACCAGTCATACTGGATTTAAGGCCCACTCTGTATACATCTGCAGGGACCTTATTTCTAAATAAGCACGCGTTCCCAGGTTATGGGTGGGTGTATTGGTCAACCCGGTGATCACATGGAATCCTCTCAACTCATAGAAACAAGTCTTACCCTATTTTATAGGTAAGAGACTCAAGAGTTTAAGCGACTTGCCAGAGGGCACATCACCAGAGCAGGAACTAGCTTCTCCGATGCTGGAACCCAGAGGATGTCTCAAGCATCCTGACCAGCATCTCCCCGGGGGGCAGGCAGCTCATTCCCCGCCGACACTTCATTTCCTGCCTCTGAGATCCCAGGGGCTGAGTTACGGCCCACACAGAACCAGGGTCTCTGTTAATTAAGTCAGCCAAACTTGTACAACGGATACATGGCAGGTCTACCACATGAGCCCACAAGGGGGTTCTAACCGGACCTCTGGGAACTTGGTGGCTGAGCCAGCTGAGGGCACTTGCACCGGGTAATCAGTGGCTTTGCTGTGCTTACAGATCACACGTGCTTCAGCCACACTGGCCAGCTGATAAAAGGTGCTGGGCTCTGTGGCTTAGATTGGCTTCAACTGTCAGCCCAGCTGTTTAAATGGTTACAAAGTGGAAACAATCCAGGTGGAGAATCCGACTAGGATGACACATACTCCCCGCACTTGGAGAGCCTACACAGCACTTTTAAACTCCTAGCACTCTTGAGAGGCTGAGGCAGGAGGATCACAATTTCAAATTCAACCTTGCTTAGCAAAACTTTATTTCAACATGTAAAAAAAAAAAAGAAAAAAAAAAAAATAGGACCAGGGATATAGTTCACTGTGAAGGCCCTGAGTTTATTCTCTCATGTCCTCATTCTCTCTCTCTGTACCTGTCTCTTCTCTTCTCTTCTCTGCCTATATCTGTCTCTGTCTCTCTCTGTCTCTCTTCTCTATTGCTGTCTTTGTCTCTCTGTCTCTATCTCTTCTCTATCTCTGTGTCTGTCTCTATCTCTGTGTCTGTCTCTCTGTCTTTGTCTGTCTGTCTGTCTGTCTGTCTGTCTGTCTGTCTGTCTGTCTCTGGCCTTGCAGTAAGCAGCTGAACTGGGGGCTGGGAGGCAGGGACAGATGAGGCAGGACAGATGTGGCAGGCACTGCTCCTCTGGCTCTGAAGGTGGCAGCTCGGACTCAGCCCACCATCAGCCCTGTGTCTGGCTGCAAGTGGCCTCCAACCATTTGCACTGAATATTCACAGGAGCTGCACAAAGGGCTGTTGTCCTGACCACACTCCCAGCTGAGGACCCAACACAAGGCTGAGGCTCAAAAGACCAGGACAAGCCAGGATTCCCCAAGCAGTGCCAAGGATGGGGCACACAGCACACAGCAGCTATGGTCTTAACTATAAAGGAGGCTGCATCCCCGTCTAGCTTTAAGGGCCTCAGTGGCTTTCTGTGTGGCTTATACACAGCCCAGCCCAAACCCCTTCCTGGGGTCACCAAGGCTACCTCGGGCAGGCCCTGTGACCGTGCACTTCCTCTCGGCTCCAGCTCCATGGACTTCTTCCCTGTTCCCAAACTGCCCCACCGGGCCTTCCCCTCTGCTCCCTCGGCCTGCAGCGCCTCCCTGCGCTCTGCACCTGGGCTCCTCATCCTCACACTCAGTGCGGCTGCCCATGCAGCAGAGCAGCCCGTCGGTGGCGCCCAGTCAGTCTCTCTCTTTTCTCCATTTTGACTTGAATATAGTTTATTCCTTAGTTGTCTTTCCCCCAGAAAGGCAAGAGCTAGTGTTTGGTTTTTGCACAGCACTTTCTCAGCGCATGATAGGCAAGTGCTCCACCACTGGGTTATATTCCCAGCCCTTTTCATGTTTTATTTTGAGATGGTTACTGCTGAATTGTCCATTCTGGTCTGGAACTTTCAATCCTCCTGCTTCAGCATCCCAAGGAGCTGACATCACAGGTGTGAGCCACCATGGCCATGGCCAGATAAGGACTTGGTCTTGCTCTTTGCTGACCTCAGTACCTGCCGCACCGCCATGTACACAACAGGGCTGCAGAGGTATTCACTGACTGGACAATGAATGAAGTCTGACTTGTAGAGACCTGTGGACTCTGAATGGACTGGACTGGTGAGTGGGTGTGGTAAGGAGAAAGGCCTGGAGCCAAGCCCCGAGTGCAACCTGCTGGGCAAATGCCAAGAAAGTGGAGCTACAGCTGGACCACAAGCCAGGGGGACTTCCGGTAGTGACTAGACTCTGTGAGAAAGCCAGGAGGACTTCCTGGAAGAGTTGCTAAATTCCGTGAGAAAGCCAAGGAGACTTCCTGGAGGAGCTATCTGCTAGCATGAGGCAGTGCTTTGTCTCTGGCCATGAAGGGGATCCTGGTGACACTGTGCTGCCTCAGCCACAGGCACCGCCAGAGACCAGACCAGGAAAGGGTCCACTTGTCCATGTCATGCAGCCCAACCCACACCAGTGACTCGGATTGGGAGGCAGAGGTTTTAGCCTTGGAGCTGAACTTTCACCCTGCTGGCCTCTCTCCAAAAGGCCAAAGGCTAATTTGCTGCCTTTCTCTCTCAGCCTGGGGAAAGCTGGAAGGTCAGCTTTGTCTCTGCAGCAGCTGGGGACCATTCTAGCTAGGGAGGATCGAGACCCTGAGGACCATGTGCTGCCCTCAGAGACCAGAAATCAAAGACAAGACCTGGAAGTAAAACACCACAAACATCCCCTGGGCACAGCTGCCTGTGACTAAGAGTTTGTGCTCTGCAGTTAAAACCCAGGGTCACCTGTGCATGCCAAGTGGCCACAGGCAAGGCCTAGCCTGAGTCCAAGCAATCAAGGGCCTATGGCCTTGTCCCTCAAGGTCCTTGGGGAATGAAAGAGCCAGAAAGGCACAGTGGATGCTCAGCTCTGCGCCAGGCACTCAGTATAACAACTGGCCTGTCAACGTGGTCAGATGTGTGGTGCATGCCCACAATCCCGGCACTGTGGGGGGCTGAGGCATGAGGATAGATTCAAGCCCAGCCTGGGCACTTCAGGCCTTGTCTCAAAGTAAAAACAAAAAAGGAGTAGGGATGTAGGATCATGAGCAGCCTCTGAGCTCCATCTCCAGTACACTACACACACACACACACACACACACACACACACACATACACACACACACACACACATGGTGTCACAGAACACAGAAAACCTTAGCAGCTGTTTCCAGACTGAAAAAGATGGCAGAAACAAGCTAACTGCATATGGAGGCTGAATTTGGATTTATTTTGCCTTAAATTGTCAGAACCTCTATGTGGTCTGTAGGTTAGAAAGCAATGCTGTTTCAGCACTGAAATCCGGACTGACTGCTGTGCACTGGTCCAAGAAGACAGCCGCTCATCTGTAGGAAGTACATGCTGGTGTACGGGGAGGGGCTCAAGTACCATGTGTAGAGCCTCTTCTTACACAGTGCAGAGGGAGACACAAAGGAGGATGTGGTAAAATGCTAAGACCATGAGCACCTGGGTAGGGAAACCTAGAAGTGTTTATATTCTTCTTTCAGCTTTTCAGGAAGGTCTGTAATTATGGAAGACAAAAAAGACATGTGTGTTCTACCTTCTTGATGGGACATGGAGCCCCTCTGGGGACACAAACACTGTTCAGCCCTTTGCCTGGAGCTGGCCTGGTCTTAGCACAGAGTGCTGCACTCTGGGAAATTCCTCAGTCCTAGGATGACTGAGTATCCAACTTCCAGGTGAACCTTATATGGATTAAACATCGCTGAACCCAAAATACAAATCGGAAATGCTCCAAACTCTGAAAGTTTTTTTTTTTTTTGTGCACTGCTAGGAATCCAAACTGGGGGTCCATGCATGCTAGGCAAGTTCTTGTGCCACTGAGCTATACCCCAGCCCCTGAGACTTTTTAAACATTGATGTCCTTGATTTGATACAGCAACTGGAAAATCCCACACCTGACTTCATGTGACAGGTCAGTTAAAATGCAGATACGCTAAAAACAGTGTACAGCTGGGCTGATGGCACACACTTGTAATCCCAGCATGCAGGAGGACGGAGGATTGTTGCAAGTTCTAGACCAGCCTGGGCTACAAAGTGAGCTCGAGGCCAGCCTGAACTGCATAGCAAGACCCTGTCTCAAAAAGACAAAAATACATAAATAAATAAATGTTTAAACAATGTACAAAATCATCTTCTGGCCATGTGTATAAGGTATACATGTAGCATAAATAAATTAGACTTGGTACCCATCCCAAAACTATTATATGGATGCAAATATTCAGAACAATCTCAAATCTCTAACACTTCTGGTCTCAAGTACTTCATATATGAGATCCCCAACCAGTAATTGACTGTTGTGAGTGTACAATCAGCCTCCGTGAGACTCCCAGGCACCATAGAGCCTGTGAGGCCACCCCTTTGACTAGGGATAGGGTTTCAGGGAGCAGCGGAGTACAGACTGGATGTCTGAGCCCACCTAAGAGCTGGCCAGTGACCTGCTACCCAAATAAAGGATTTCCTGCATGCAGTATTTCAAAGCAGTGCGGTATATCTGGGCTTGGATCACTAGGAATGCCATGGGTAGCAGGAAGAAGCCTCAGGTGAAGTGGTTTTCCTTTCTTTCTTTTTCTTGGTTTTCTGAGACAGTCTTGCTTTGTAGCTCAGGTTGGCCTCGAACTCATGGGGATCCTCCTGCCTTAGCCTGTGCTAGAATCATAGGCATGTGCCACCTCATGAGCACCCCGGGCAAGCAGTTAACCTTCATCCCCAGCCCACTGAGCCACCCCCTTGGCTGGAACACTATGTAAAGGATGAGAGAGGACAGGGGACAGGGCATTTCATGGCCAAGGAATGCGGCTTACAGCACGACTCACCCCAGCCCAGCCTGCCTGGAAGGTGACTCCTCAGCCCCTGGGACTCCCAGGCTGCTCTGCCACACGGGTGACCTCCCAGGAGACTTCCCTCCAGTGACGCAGTGAAGGGCGAGCCTGAGACCAGGGTGAGGCAGGCAAGGCACCACTGCTGGTCTCCTGAGCCACTGTCTACTTCCCCTCTTCATCCTTCCCCCCAAAATGCCAGGCTCTCTGCAAGACTGACTTCCCCAGCCAGCCTGGGAGGGCCCCGAGGAAGGACAGACAGGCCCTCAGTGAGGGCTTTGAGCTCAATCATGAAAGCCGAGATACTTGTGATTACGAGGAGGATACAAGCTTGCACGCATGCTGTTAAACACTGTGCAGTGAGGACGCCACTCCACTTGCCTCCCCAGGCCGCTGTGGGGCCAGCTGTGAGTCAGGCTTTGACCTTGGCCACCTGCTTAATTTAGCGTGGTGGCAGCTGCCCACCCAAATTAGCCGCCCCATCCAGCATTGTTGGTTCTAGCATCGCATGCCTCCATCTCCTTTATTTTGAGTTCTTTATTTTGAGGATTTGTTTTTTTCTTTCTTTCTTTCTTTTTTTGAGACATGTAATCCAGGCTGGCCTGGAACTTCCAGTGATCTTCCTGACT
The DNA here is from genome assembly GCA_004027915.1 of Capromys pilorides. Classification (NCBI taxonomy): domain Eukaryota; kingdom Metazoa; phylum Chordata; class Mammalia; order Rodentia; family Capromyidae; genus Capromys; species Capromys pilorides. Next base: position 82,277 of record PVKN010000025.1, on the reverse strand, counting down.
CAGCCCTCTGAGTGCTGGGATTACAAGCGTGGGCCACACCCGGTTTGCTTCAGCTCTTGAAAGCCAAATTGGCACACTGCTCTGTAAAGCTGTTTTTAAGCCATCTAAGCTCAAACAGTACAGGCTAAACTCGAAATTAAGCCTCCCTTCATCCTTCTAAGAAGCCGATGAAAACTAAGGGTCCTTTGTCCAGAAAAAAACTACGCAATTATTTTGCACTCAGTATCTGAATGGGGTTCACCGGCTCTCCCACTAAACTTTGGAAGGGGGCTCAGGTCTCAGGAGGCTGGAGCAGGGAGGTCATGAGTTTAAGACTAACGTGGACTACACAGAAAGCTCAAAGACCACCAGGACTACAGGGAGAGACCTTGTCTAAAGCAAACTAAAACAAAGGTCTTGGAAGGGGGAGAGGGAACTATAATAGGTGTAGAAAAATTGCTCCCTGTAGGGTGTGGTGATGGATGCCTATATTTCCTACACTCAGGAGGCTGAGGCAGAAGGATTCCTAAGTTTGAGGCCAGGCTGAGTTCAAAACCAAGCTGCTCCACAGAGCAAGATTTTGTCTCAAAGAATAAAAAAAAAAAAAAAAAAAGGAAGAAAGAGGGGCCGGGGAGATAGCTCAGGGGCATAAGTGCCTGCCTGGCAAGTGCAAGGTCCTGAGTTCTTGCACTTGTGCAAGTTCCCCCCCTGGTTCTGAGAGGAAAAAAAAAAAAAAAAAGAAAACAAACACTGTATCTGACCATTACCTCTGTGTAGGCGGGTGTTTGAAGGTGACCACAATTCTGGAAGCCATGAGTTTATCCTACTGTTAGAGTCGGAGCAGTTCAGTTCTGATTCTAGAAGTCAGGCTCTTTCTCCAGTTTACACTGGGGGATACATGGGCATCACAATCCGTGACCTCAGGGTCCCAAGGTGTGGCTGTCATGCAGAGGTGCCACACTGCTCCTGAGTGGCACCGAGGTGTGGGGTCGAAGGTCCCGCCATGGGCCCTGCTGACAGCTGCTGCCTGAGGTAGTGAAACCGGACCCACAGGGAAGGCTCACACCTAGTCAGGCATGAATATTTTACACCAGCAGCCACTAACGCTCACTCGGGTTCACGGGTTCACGATAGTCACTCCAGGAAAGCTGCATCTGGAGAGCTCAACCCCACGTCACCCCTTCAAGGCCCACAAGTGCCGTACAGGTGGAGGCTGGTGTCGGCAACAGGCCCCAGGAGCGCCCCAGGCCACAGCCAGGTCCTGGTGTCCTGCTGCCTCTATGTCTCAGGGTTCTGCCCTCCTCAAAGAGGGGACAATAACTGAGTCCAGAAGCCAAGGACCCTGGCTGACCACCTTCTGCTCTGTCACCTGCTTGAGCTCTAACCAGGGCAATTTCCACAAATTCGGAGCTGGGCCAAAGAGCCACCCATGCCTGCATGGTGGAGATGCGGGACTCCTGGCATCCCTTGCCTTCCTTCTCCTGTCCCTCCAAGTTCCTTCCAGGGCCTCCAGCTGCCTGAGCGACCTGTCAAGACCACAGTAACCCTAATAGCACAGTCAGTTTCTGAGGCTGAGGAGTCATCAGTTTGGGCATTAGCAACCATGAGACCAGAAACTCCTTTTGTTCTCTGAGCTAAAGACTACTGAACAATCAGGGAATGTGGGTTTCTCACACACTGACGCAGAAAGGACCTCGAACTCCCATTTCTACAACCTCATGCTCCTTGTGGAAGTTTCTATTCCGAGGACAGAAGCCACTTTGCCACCTGCAACCAATACCAAAACGGAAAACAAAAACCTCACGTCTCCTTGGAGCACTCACCACATACCAGATGCCAATTAGAGCACTCTGAATTTTAACATTTACCCAAGCACGGAGGTACACGCCTTCATCTCAGCACTCTGGGAGGCTGAGGCACAAGGACTTAAATTCAAACCCAACCTTGGCAATTTAGAAAGATCCTGTCTCAAAGTCAGAAATAAAAAATGGTTGGAGATGGGGCTCCATTTGGAGCAAAGGCCCTGGAGTTAGTTCTCCTGGGACCACTCATGCGCACACACTACATCAGGTGTTAGCATTTATTCTCCCCAAACACCTTGCAACAAGTTCTATTACTGTCCCATTTTGCAGGGGAGGAAACGGAGGCACGGCAGGGTGGAGTGCTGACTGGGTCAGTCAGCAGCTGGCAGTCTGGGTTTGTGCTGTGGCCACACCCCTCTGGCTGTGGCCTTTTACTGTGGCCCGTGCCCCACTCCAAAAAGGACAACAGAAGAGGGAGCAGCCCTGTCCCTCTTCCCTGTGACACGGTCCTGAGTGTGCCAAGTTCCCTGACCTGTGTCACCTTTGCCACTGCCCTGTGACACAGAAGTGTGATTTTGTCCCTTTCCGGGCAAGCACTCTGACGCGAAGCAACCTGCTCAGCAAGTCACTGGTAGAGCCGGGTCCCAGGCCCTGAGCACATGGCCACCCACGTGCAGACGCCGCAGAGAACAACACGGCGAGGGGGTGGGGCCAAGTAGGCCGCGTGGGCGGCCTCTGGCCTCCGTCTTTGCCTAGATCTGTGCGGCGGCCTGAGGGTGGCGCCCTGAACACACAGCCAGGTAGGGCCCTGATGGCTTTGGACTGGGGTCAAGTTGACTGTGGTCCCCTCTGCCCTGACCCAGCCATGCATGCAGGGTGGGCCCGAATGACAATGAGACCGAAGGCAGGGTCAACAGGTCCTTACAGTAGCAGGTCAGGAAGCAGCCCACCCCTAGGGGCCTCTGCCAGTCCCTAGCTGTGGGCTATAGACCACATAGTCACTGTACCCATTTTATGAAAATGAGCCTCCAAAATTGTCACTTTGCTCCAGGTCACCACAGACCCCAACACAAGGCCAGCTTATCCAGGTGCAGCAGACCCAGTGCCTGGGACTCTAGTACTTTTAGGGACCCATGAAGATGTTTTCATTTCACTTAAAATCAAAAGAAGAAAAATGAACTTTTATGGTCAAGAAGCTCCTTCCTATATAACATGAATATATGCTTCTTTATGGCACTATAGCAGTTAAATATATTAAAACTTTTTAGTGGAAGAAAAAAAACTCACAAAGGCCAGAGACAGGTAGGGAGATAGCTCAATAACACAATGCTTGCTTGGCAAGTACAAGGTCCTGAGTTCGATTCTTAGTACAAAAACAAAAGAAGCCACAAGGGCAAGAGTATCCAGAGCTCTTAGAAGTTGTCATGCAACCCGAGTAAGCTGACCTTGAACCCAGATCTGTTAGCCCCCAGTGCCAGGACAGCCAGCGAGGGCAGCCTCCGGGAGTTACAGAGTCCACACCTATCCCTGGCAGGGTCACAGCCATAGTAGTCCCTCGGCCTGGACACAGCCCTAGTGCTCAAGCAGCCCTGCCCCAATTCCTGGCTGTCCACGCAGCCACCAGTGCAGAGAAGCGACAGTGCAGGAGCCGACACATTCAGAGACGGCAAGGGCCCAACACGGAGGACAGAGCCACGGGTCATCCCAAACATCCCAATGGTTCTCTCTCTGGGGAAGGAAGCACCCAATGACCTCCACCATGGGAATTCCGCCTTTCAATGGTAGCCCATGGTTGGGGACAGCCCCCACTCGGGAGCCACACAGCCCTGGTCCCCACTCAGCTACCTAGTGTGCTCTGTGGGCTTGAGGTGCGTGACTTCTGTGGTTCTGTCTTTGCTCTAGTAAAATACGAATACTAGCCAGCCCAACCCCACACAGCTGCAGTGAGAATTGGCCAAAGTAAAATGTTTTCTACATAGTAAAGCCGTTGCAGTGAATAAAGGCCAAAAGAATACCCATGCATTTGCTTGAGAATGAAAAAAAAAAAAATGCAGATCCTAGGATCCCTAGGTCCTTGAGTGACTGCTATGCCAGCGGCTTGCATGAGACATTGCAAAATTTGGGGATCCCACCACAGCCTCGGTACCTAGGAGCACACATGAGGTCAGCTTCTTTCCCCTCCAGGTCATTGAGGGGAAAATTTCAATAGGAGAGCCTCGCCCCCAGTGAAGGCATGGCCAGGGTCAGAGTCACCAGCCAGGGTGACTTGGCAGCTCACACACACTGAGCCTGGCAAGTCCAGGATTACTCATCCCAAGGCAGAAACCGTGAAATCAGAACAAAACCCTGAGTAACAAGCAGCCCCGGAGGTCCAGCCAGGTGAGCAGCGCCACGCAGGACAGGTAAGGAACCACTCTGCTGGGTTGAGCCTGCTAAGGCAAGAGGGAGGCTTCCGGGGTGGCGCGGCACGGGCACCCTGCTTTCCCTCCAGCCCCAGAGCAGCGCTTCTTTGCCAACTGCCCTGCTCCTGCCAGGCCCCTGGGACGTCACTGCCATGCTGCTCCTGGCTGACTGTGAGGCCCTGCGCCGCTTCTCTTCTATGAAACACCAAAGTATAAGTTAAGTAGCAAAATAAGAGATGGATAGCAGGAAATAGGGAGCTAGATCTTTCGCAAATGGGAAGCAGAACAAGAGATGGAAGGGAAGGGAGGGAAGAGAAGGGGACATGAAAAGAACGAAGATGTGCTGTGTGCACGCGCCTCCTTCCCCCAGTGAACAAAGCGCTGTGTACGGCAGACGTTGCTAATAACAATCAAAATTTAAAAAAAGATTTAGTGAGTCTGGAGAGCACATCTTGATAAGCTCCTGGCGGAGGCTGAGGTAGCTGCTGAGCGGTGAGCCCCAGCTCTGCTCCTGCCATGGTGACACCTGGGGCTGCCCCCCACCAGGTAGAGAGGGAGCCCCGCACCTGTGCAGACTCCACGACTCTGCATCCCAGGAGCCTACGGTGCTGCTCCGAACCAGGCCCCCTGGGAATTTCTTGGGTGGGTAGTAGGGTAAAAGCTGAGCTAAATGCAAACATTTTGGCAGGAGAATTTTTTAAGAAGTTTTTAAAAGTTTTTTTGTTGTTGTTGTTGTTGTTGGTTGGTTGGTTTTTTGTTTTTGTTTTTTAGATAGGGTCTCACTATGCAGGTTAGGCTAGCCTTTCACTTACTATGTAGCCCAGGCTGGCCTTGAACTCAGGGAGATCCTTCTGCCTTAGCCTCCTGAGCACTGGGAACAGGTGTGTCTACCATGCCTGGCTGAAAAGTCAATTATTAACTGGGATGTGATGGTATATCCCCACAATCTCAGCATTCTGGGTGACTGAGACAGGGGGATCTCAAGTTCAAACTCAGGCTGAGTAATTTAAGGACTTAGCAAGATCCTGCCTCAAAAGTATAAATAAATAAATAAATAAATAAATAAATAAATAAATATTAAAAAAGAAATTAAAGGCCTACAGATGGAGTAAAAGCCCTGGGTTTCAATCCCCAGTGCCACCTTAAAAAAAAATTCAAAATTTTTCTATCAGCATACCTCCCCCACCTGTTAGGCAGGTACCTCAAATGTCTTCCTACACAGTTTTAAATTTATAACTAATTACATTTTTCCTTTTAAAAACACTTTCACTTGCACTTTCCTTTAAAAACAGCAAGCTCCAGCTAAGATCCAGGCCTCTCCATCACACAGAGGCCCCTAAGGGCTTCCCTGCTTCTTCTTAGGGGAGGTACTGTTTTATGCCTTTCTAGTGCTGGGGATCTAATGTGGGGCCTCAAGAATACTCGGCAAGTGTAGCTATATCACCAGGCTATGCTCCAGAAGATATTTTAAGAGAGTTTTGGAATTAAGAAAAACGAATTGGGCAACCCATTTTGGACCCCTCCTGTCTCTCAGGAGCTATTCCTATTCCCCAATAAATTGACCTACTCTTTAAAATGGGGTTTAACCTTCAGCACTTCCCCCTCCTTATCCCACTGGACCTCATTCCTCAGGACAAAGATACCAGCACCCTGGTGCACAGAGGCAGGGTGGGTGCTGGAGCTCGGAGGGGCGGGGCGGACCTCCCAGCTCCTGGGCTCCTGCTGATGGAGGCAGTGCCCACAAGAGGGGCCATCTCAGGTGCTGGATCAGAAGCCCCTGAATGTACGTGGAAAGGCAGGATTCCAACCCTGCCTTGACTTTGGATAAGTTTTCCAAGGAAGGGGCGCCTGAGAGAAGGAAAAGCCCTAAAATGACTAAAAGAAATTTGTGGCCACTCCTTTCCAAGGAAGCCTGGAGTCAGATCTAGAAGAGTCACATTTTTAAAAGCAGTATCATAGCTAGGCACGAGGCACACCTGCAGTTCCAGTGCTCTGGCCGGCCGAGGCAGGAGGATCACAAGTGATTTGAACTTAGCAAGAACCTGTCTCAAAACAGAAATAAAGAAAAAGGGGGTGTGGTCAGTGTAGAGGCCCTGGATATAATACCTAATACTGAAAAAAGCAGAGGCATCACACCCTTTCCATTTAGCAAATGCTGCCCCAGGTTTAGGAAGGCACCATTTTACTTTTAAAGTACTATACTGTACACAGATGTACTTTAGAAACACATCGTCAAGTAAATTGATTAAAAATCACTGAAGGTTACCATCTGCGGGTTAATCTCCATGCTGCTTCTTAGCGAGCTCTCAGTTTTCAGCTGCTTTAAGTCTAGGGAACAAGTTTGTCTCTGAGTAAACCGCACTCCCTGGCATTTTTTAAACATTAAAAGAATTATTGCAAAGGTTATACACGTTATAGAGTTCATCCATTATTCAGTAGAATATGTACCTTGATTCCTTTTTTTTTTTTTTTTGAGAGTTAAGATCCTGAAGTCTTTGCCCACCACCCAGAGTGGGAGGCACACAGAGTTCCACTCTACAGACGCAGTGATTAATTAGCACAGGTCTGGTCTTTGCTGTCATTGCTGCCCAGTATCCTTACCCAAGGAGGTGGACCTGGGGAGCCAGGGGTGATCCCTGGGAATACCTGGAGGTGACAGCAAAATTCAGGAAGGGAGAGGAAGGCTGTCATCAAAATCTTCTTGCACAGCTTTGCCAAAACTGGCTGATGCCCTGGAGGCCCCTTGGGTCCACCCTGTGAGTAAGAGTAGGATTCCTTTTTTTATTTTAGGGACCATCATGGGAGAGATGCTGCCTCTCTCCTCAAGGAGTTTCAGCTCCCCTACTGCAGGAATCATGATAGGCAATTTCACAACGAAAAACAAGGCAAAACAAAAATATCTTTTTGGTGTGTGTTGCTGATGATCAAACCTAGGGGGCTTGCCTGCTACTCCCTCTGTGCCTGAGCTGCAGCCCCAGACTAAGTCTTCTTCTAAAAACAAGCAGGGCGGGGCTGGCGAGATGGTTCAGTGGTCTAAAGCGCCTGCTTAGGAGGGCTCAGGCGACTGCGGGTACTGCAGTTCGATCCCCGGCACCACATGCTGCGCCAGCGCCACCACCAGGGCAGGCTGAGCCAGCCACAAAATGAATAAATAAAAGAAACAAACAAACACAACAAGCAAACAAATAAATAAATAAATAAAATTAAAAAAAAAATAAAATAAAAACAAGCAGGGCATGGTGGTATCAGCACTGGGGAGGCGGAGGCAGGAGGATCACTGAAAAGTTTGAGTCCAGCCTGAGCTACATAGTGAGGCCCTGTCTCGAATGAATGAATGAATGAATGAATGAATGAATGCTCTGCCTTTAGGAGAAAAGCAAAACACTGAAGACTTAACTATGGAAAAATTAAAGCATAGTCTCTTCTGATAGCATTTATTCTTTGTGGGGTTCTGTGATGCTCGATATTAATATAATCTGAGCTAACCATACTGCTTATGTACTCTGGGCCAGCACTGCCTACCATATTTCATCTCACTCTCAGAATAACTCTATGAAGGAAGCACTTTTTTTTTCCTTCCTTTTCTGTAGTACTAGAGATGGAACTTGGGCTTTGGGCTTGCTAGGCAGGCGCACTACCATTGAGAGACATAGGCCCAGGCCCAGGAAACAGGACTCTTGATTGACAGCCCTACTTCATATATTAAGTCCAAAAAAGTAAAGTGTATCCAAAAATTTGTGCCTAACAAAACTCTGTGACAGCCCTGAGTTCAATCCCCAGCATCACTAGAAAAAAAAAAGCCAGCCCCAGGCCCTAGCTCCTAACCCACGAAGTGCTGGATTTTAAAGCAAAAGTCCCTCTCCAGCCTGACCCTGGCCTTAGGTTACCTCTGTGGAGGACCTCAAAGGTTGATGCAGGCATTTTCTCCCGAAGATCACTATCAGAGCTGATGGCAGAGCAAAGAGTAAGCTTTTCCCCTGATTCAGGGCTAACGATCTGGCTCACCAAGTGTGGGAGAACAGGGCTGTAATTTAAGCACTCTGGGAGGCTGAGGCAGGAAGACTGCAAGCCGGAGTCCAGGCTAGGCAATTTAGGATCTCTGTCTCGAACTAAAAATGAAAAGGACTGGGGATATATTACTATAGGAAGCCCTGGGTTTATTTCCCAGGAACACACACACACTTCATCCAAGGTCAAAAAGGAAAGTAATGGTAGAGTTTTTCTTACCACCCCAAAAAGGCACATAATGAGAACAAAAATGGATACTCTCAATTCAAAAGCTTTCTCCTGGCTCTTACCCCAGCTCTTTAAGGAAACTTCAACACTCTGTCAGCGTTCACAATCCAGAATACACAGTGTGTTATTGTGAACGGGTGACAGAGTTGGGAGGAGAACAACTGAGGAATTCATCAACTCGATAGAAAAGACCAGCACCACACTGAAAACCGAGCAGCAAACATGCGAGATCGGGTTGCCATGGCAACCACTTAATTGACATTTTCACTTCCCCAGCATTTGTTCTGGGCAGGTGGGGACAGATTCCGGTCCTCAGAGAGGGATGAGAATGAGGGTGTCCCCACTTCCCCCTGCAGGTGTTCATCAGTGAGGACAGGATGGCTACCACTCCCAGACAGGAGCCGGAGCTGGGTGTAACAGTCACCACGTAAAGCTTCCCCTGCCTGCAGAGCCAACTCTGTGGCGCACAGGACAGCAAAGAGCTGATCTTCCTGCACCTGCAGGCTGCATGGACCCAATGCTGAGGCTCAGCTGGAGGGGCCATAGCGGTGCAGCCCACTGACCCTGGGGGTGGGGGTCGGGGACAACTGTTCCATACTGGCTTCCTCAGCCAGGGTACATGGGGGAGGGGAGATGGGGCAAGACACAGCTTAAATCCATCAAGCATGCAGGAGCCCACTTTGATCACTTTCTGTACTAAACCACATAGCCCTAGCAAATCTGCTGCTAAAAGACAGGGAGCACAAAGACTGGGGAGCAAGCAGCCTGCACAGCCCAGTCAGAAGTGAGCCTGGGTTTACCTGCAAGGGCAGCTGCCATCCCAGCTGCAAACCTCCAGGCGGCCTCAGGCATGCAGAACTCAGGCCTGTGAGTTCCGCTGCAGTATGAGATGCAGCCCTGGCCCGGTCTTCGCAGCCACGTGATTTAGGAGGACAACACACATGGAATACTAAACACAACTCAGGAGCTCCACCACAGCCACCTGGCTTCCGCCCTGCCTGCGCTCATCCACTGCGGCTCCTCTCAAAGGTGAGGCTCTGTGCAGGTCTGTGACCCAGGCAGTGTAGACAAGATGGTGTTCAGAAGGCCCAGCTCTGGGGGAAAATAAGTCATTTTTGCAGAGACAGAACAAGTCTTTTAGGTGGAAAATATACCGCTTTTGTGAATTCTCCATGAGGAAGGACTCCAACGTCAGCTCACATTGCCACAGAGACTAGAAGCTAAAGAGCTTTGCTTCACCCAGGTCTTCAAAGGCTTTGCCCTGTCGTCACTCCTGCCTCTGCCTCTCTCATAAAAATTGTGGCCTCTCCTGCGAGTGCGAAGCCACACAACAGAAGGCACTGCCAGGCATGGCTACGTTCAGAGCGCTGCACAGAAGGGCGATGTGGAGCAGCCGGCACTCGGGAGGTATGAGGGGCCGAGGGGCAGGACCCAGGGCCCCTCCCTAACATGCAGAATGGCGCTCTGGGGGCAGCCCTCATTTTGGATGACAGTACCCTGTCCCCTCCAAAGACTGAAGATTACAGTAGAGCATACATTGAGCTTGTAGGATGCCCTGGGTTCAATCCTCCGCACCAAAATAAAGAACTTACAAATTAAAAATTATTTGTAAATGTCTCCGTAACAGAAATGCTCTCTTCCCTCCCCCAAAAACTGTAAATGTGGAATCCTCCTCCATTGTCATCCTATTCATCTGATTTTACACTTAGCTGAGATGTATCTTCCAGAACTTGCTATGACTTGAGATTACAGGCCTTTTGACTAATATTATTAAGCGCTTGTACTTGAAAGCAGTGTCAGGTGTATTTACCCAGATTCACTCAGATGTAAGTTTTAGGGTTTTTTCTAGATTTAAAAAATTGTCATACATAAGCATTTTATATTTGTCCATTTGACATTTTCTCCACTACTTCAAGCTCTTCCTTTTTTTTGGTGGTGCTGGGGATCAAACTCAGGACTCTGTGCTTGCCAGGCAAACACTTATCCCACTGAGCTATCTCTCGGCCTCCTTTCTCCGTTGACAACTAGGATATGATATGATGGTGCTGTCCTGATGGTGCTGTCCCAGCTCTGTTGATCCCTACAACCCTTCCCCCCACCCCAGTAAATTCCTCTCTCAGAACCTGCAGGAAGGAAAGATACCACCTCTAGCGAATTCCTCCTCAAGCCCCCCAAGTCAGGGGATTGGCTTACAGGACAGACAGATGTCAGCCCCACTCTAGGCCCCAGGGCCTTCTGCCGGCCCAGGCTGCTAAGCACCAGGAAAGCACCATAGACCAGGCCTCTCTCTCACAGCTCTCCCTCAGCACATATTCCCTCCCCTTCTCCAGCCAGGGCTGCCCCGCTCTTGTACGACCCATGACCCCATCAGGGAGAGGACAGTGGACAAAATCAGAGTGAAATGGAGTGTGTGATAAAGGACAATCAGAACTATGAGGAAATAATAGCTCCAGGAAGGAGGATGTGAGTCTGTGGGTAGCTGGTTGCATTCACCAGCTCTTGACATGGGGTAGGTTAGTCAGGGAGGACCTGGCTGAAAAGGGCGCTCACGACCTGGAAGCAGGGAGCAGCTGAGATAAAACCCAAATCCTTACCCTGGCCTTTGGGGTCTTGCTGGGAATGCGAGGGTACTCATACCAAGTGAAGAATGAACTTCCCCTTGCGTCGGACCCTTCTCCATTAGAGTCCGGGGCAGGGTCCATGCCAGCCTCTGTCTGTCTCAGGACCTCTGCTCTGCGCATCTCTGGCCAGGCCACCCATCTGCTAGACATGCGGTTCCCCCCTTTTCAAGGTCACTGCCTCAGAGAGGCCCTCCCTGACCACGCCCACCTCCTCTCTGTGCTCTAATCTCATCACACACCAGTCCTTATCTTTAAAATTATCTTGTTTCCTGTCTGCCTCCTCCATCAGGAATGCGAACTCGAACTCCAAGGGAGGGAGATGACCGAGGTGGCCGCTCAGGGTCAGACACCCTGGGAACCAGGCCAGGTAGCAGCAGCATTCCTGCGTGTATTCGGAGTGCGAGGTTGATTCATCAAGCAGACCCAGGTTACAAACTTGCAAGGAATTCGTGCTCTCCGCGAGGAATTCAGGCATTCCACGCAAGAAGGCTGGAATCCCACGAATCCTCACATCCAATCCCTGTTTCAGGTACTACTGTGTCATCAACAAGAACATCAGTCGCAATAAAAGCAATTCAGTGACAATTCAAGAATTTAGTTTCCGGCAGAAGATGTACCCAGTGGTAGAGAGCTTGCCTAGCAAACGTGAGGTCCGGTTTTGGCCCTCACCGCCACACACAGACAGGCATATATGCAGTTTCATAATTCCACCAAATAACTATTTAATTCTATCTAGGCCATCGTGGCACATTCTTATAATTCTAGCATTTTAGGAAGCTGAGGCAAGAGGATTGTAATTCTGAGCCCAGTCTGGGCAATTAAGTAACAATAAGATCCTATCTCAAAATAAAAAATAAAAAGGACTGGGGATGTAGCTCCGTGTGAGAGACCTGAGTTCAGTCTCCAGCACCAAGCTGAAGCCCCCGATCCTGTCCTCAAGAAGGCGGATCGAGGCCGGCTCTCCCATCTGCGCATGCGTGGCCACCTTGTGAAATTCTCTTTTGCCAAACTCAAAACTCATCACTTCAGTGGTTGGCACAGCGCAAGGTGGGCAAAAGGTCTTGGTTCAGTAATAAAAGTGGCAGAGTCGAGTTCTGAACTTAGCCATGGCAACACGGATATCCATTACTAGATGCACCTGCTAAGTGTGGCCCGCATGGGGCGGGGCGGTTAGCAAGAACTTCCGAGGTATAGCAGACTCACCGGGCGTACGCCTACTTATAACTCCAGCACTTGGGGCTGAGGCACAAGACTCAAGCCTGGGCTACACAGCAAGTTCAAGGCCATCTTGGACTACCTTGTGAAATTCTGTTTTAAAATACACACACACACACACACACACACACACACACCCCTACAAATAGCTAAATCTCTTCCACTGTTTGCACTGTCTAAAGGAAAACCTCCCCAGCTGACCCTGAATAAGTTTTTCTTTAAAGACCACATAAACCCCTTGGTAAGGATGGGTTCGTCTGCACCTTACCTGTGAGCCAGGGCACAGTATCTCTGGGACTAGGATGCCTCTTAGGAAAGGAGGTTGGATTTTGGCAAGAACATCATTGCTGGAAGTTCTGGGGCCAGGAGGGCAGCACCCAGGGGCTCCCTCTGGGGCCAAGCTGGGATCTGTTGCCCACTCTGCCCTCCGCCGCCACCGCCGGGCCCAGCTGTTCCACCCTAGCCACACCACGGCTGTAGCTACAAACATGGCAGCAGCCCCTCCAAGCTGTGGCTGCAGTCCCTCCAGGCTGGAGCCTGCAACAGTCTGTGCCCTGGAATTTTCTGCTTGGGTCACCAATTCCTAGCTGGACCCAGCAGAGGCTGTGGTGCTGAACAAGGCGGGCATTCAGCCTGTAGTTCAGCAATTAAAATCTCTGAGGACAGGATCTTCCTCAGCTTCTAGAGAACAACCTGGGTCACAGGGTCTTGAAATGGGGCCCTTTGTTGTTCTTGTTTTGGAAACAGGGTCTTGCTACATATGTAGCCTTGTTCACGTCTTCTGCTTCAGCCTTCCAAGTGCTAGGATTACAGATTAGGTGTGTATCACTGCTCCTAGCTTAAATTTTGGTTTTCATCCTCCAGCTCCTGTTACCCCTGTCACATCCTGTATTCTGTCAGTTACAAGTGCCTTGGCTCTGTTTTCAAATCTTACCCAGATGGAACACCCTCACCCCCTGCCATCTCTGCCTTGACCTAGGATAGTTGCTTCTCAACTCCACAGCAAAGCTGCCAGCTAAGCCCGAGCCAATCACATGCCTGTCCCGCTCAGAGCCTCCAGTGGACTCCACATCACTTCAAGTCAAAGCCAAGCAAGCACAGCGGCCCTCAGAATCACTCTGCTCCCTGAGTGCACTGGGAACCCTCGACCCTTGCTTCTCCCTGTGCCTGCTCAGCAGTCTCTTGTTTGGGACCACTTCCTCTGACAACCTCATTAAGAACCTGAGCTCACCTCCCACCTCTGCACCCAACTCCCCCTCCCTTCCGCTGCTGGTTTTTGCTTTTGTCCTTGACCAATGGTGGTGAACCTAGAACCTAGGGTAAGAGCACCCCAATAGGCTATTTGCATCATTGAAAGCTGATATCTATCACTGTCCTAGGCCATCTCACCTCCTCAAACATAGGAAGAGACCCCTGAAGTAGTTTTATTTGTTATGACCTGCAGTTTGTTACTTGTTTTCAAGCCCTACCAGTCAAAGGTCAGCAACAACAATGTTTGGGAATGGCTTTTTGGCAGGGACATAGATGGAAGCTACCAAGACGATCTGTAGGTGCTCTACAGATGCCCTGCCCATCAGAGCTGTGTTTTCTGCAGCCCTGGCCCCCAGAGGTACAAACTGTAGTGGAGGCAAAGCAAGGAGGGAGACCCCTCCAATGACCTGGCATGGGGCTGTCTCCTTGGGTCTCAGTAAGAACACCCTGAGAGCACTGTGGGGCTCTGAGCCCCAGACCTGAAAGCCAGCGGGGAGACGGCCTCCCAGATGGTACTAATTGCTGGAGGCTGAGCATTGGTGGACTGCAACATGTTGCCAAGAAACCCAGCCGCCTGGGCCCACTGGGCGGGATGCTGCAGCCTTCCGTCTTCCCATCCCCAGGGGTCTCCATACCTGGTCTGGTGTTAACCAGCAGATTACAAATGTTACCTGCAAGGCTAGTTCTAGGCTGTACCTCCGGCCTACATTCATTTCATTATGACAGGTCCAACTTCCTTCCCAAGAAAGCATCAAGTCTTGGATTTTCATATTGAGACAAGACTTTACTAAATTGCCCAGGCTGGGCTTGAGCTAGCAGTCCTCCAGCCCCAGCCCCCTAAGTGCTGAATTTACAGATGTGCACCCCCACCCCCACCAGCTCCAGATCTGTCCTATTCTAGGTCTCCATTTTATCCTTTTACTAAAGCAATTTAATTTCAGTGCTTTCCTGAGCTCCAGGAGCTGTTTATTTCAGCACAGTGTTGAACCTGAGAAAGGGGCTTTGGGAATTCCAAGTGTCTAGCCAGTTACTCAGAAGTCTCGCCAGCTGGGAACTCACTCCTGACATCTGATGTACGTACAGGCTAAAACTAAGCCCTTCCCCTAAGGGATCTGGTGCTAACTCCAGCAAGCACCCGAATCTAGTGACATTGGACACCCAGTTAACATGGAGAATGGGGTGGCATGGATAACACTCATGCTCTGTAGTTCCAGCTGGCCTTGAGCTTATGGAGCTTTTCCTGCTACAGCCTCTGGACTTCTGAGATCACAGGCATTTCACCATGCACCCAGCCGACTGGTATTAGAGACTAAACCCAGGGCCTGAATATCCTACGCATACACTGTACCCTATCTCCATCACCAGCCCCAAGAGTAGACTGTATATTTTTAGATTAAGTCTAGATGCCAGAAGGGTTCTTTGCAAAACAATTTAAAAATACACTGAGCAATTATAATTCAAATATCTTTGTTATTAAGTGAAAAATCAGAAGCCAACATTTTGTCAGTCGTGGGGAGCAGCTGAAGCTGGAGATCAATCAGGGCCAGGCTCAAGAACCCAGAGCTGGAGGCAAGTCACGTGAATAAGCTGTTCCAGCCTCAAGAACACAGCGCCTGAGGCAAGACTTCGGAGCATGCTCTCTTTCTCTTCCTCTTCCTCCTTAGCCTCAATTTTCTGTATTCTGGCTCTTGTCCTATTTTCTCCATCCTTGCATCATCCTCACCCTGAGAATATTGAAAGGCGTACAGGACACAGCATTCGGTGCTTGAACAGGGACCCAGGGAACAAAGAAATGCATCAGAGAACAAGCAAGAGGAGAATTCTAGCTGGGTGTGCACAGAGAGAAGTAGGCCCAAGAGAAGCCAAAGACAAAAAGGTGCATTGATTTTATCAAGTGTTAAACATGAGGCAAGTAGGTTGTCAAGAACAACAAATATATACACAAATCCTTATTCTATTATGAATTCTTGTACTTACCTTTCTTTTGTGAACCTGGATCAGGGGGTGTCTCATTAGCCATGCACCTGTTGAGATGACCACACAGGATTCTGTTCAGAGCACTGTTTTATTTTATTTTATTTTTTTTATTTTGTCTTTTTAAGACAGGTTCTCACCATGCAGTTCAGGCTGGCCTTGAGCTTACTTTGTAGCTCAGGTTGGTCTCAAATTTACAAGAGATATACTAACTGGAAACAGTGACTTTGTTGCCATAAACAACCAATTAACTTTTGAACCATAAGTGTATGAACAAACTAAGATAGCTGCCATCAGAGCTCGGAGGAGATTTCTTTCAAACAATGAGACATCCCTTAATTTGACCTCTGTTTGCCAAAGTCCTGATGGACATTTTCAGGATTTTGTGGCACACTTATTTCAGGCCAGTGAGAGGGCTATCAATAATTTAGAGTATAACAAATTCATTGTTCAACAATTGGCCTTTGAAAACACAAATAAATGGTGTGAGAAAGTGTTCCGAGCCCATACAAAATAGGTTACACTGTGCTGCCTGAGATTATTTGGGTTTGTGCAGGCACTGGCCCCTCACACAAGGGGCTGTCTTGGCAGCAGCTACCACTCAGGCTATTCATCCATAGCCTAGAGGAAAAGGAAGCAACAAGGTTACTTGTTTCAGCTGGGGTGTTGGGAGAAACAGGACATTTGTCTTGAAATTTCTTTGCTATACCAGTAAGGGCAACACAGCCATTATTCATCCCTTCAACCAAAACTCCTAGTATCTATAAAAAATGTAGAAGAAGTTGTCACTGAGCAAATGAGTATAGAGCCAAAACACAAGCAGAAGAATGACCCATCCAGGCAACTTGCAGCAGGGCCTGCCACAGCCCCTCCAAACAACAGTGGGAGCACTTTCCCTAAATCCTCTCCAGCTCTGCCCTCCACCACCAAGCACATTTCTGACCTTTGGCAAGTAACAAAAGACAGTGGAGGCTTGTCCCACAGTCCCTCCTCCAGATTCATATTAATTCCTGAAATGGGGCCCCAGGCTATTCCTACTAGAGTTTATGGACCATTGCCTCAAGGAACAGAGGACTCCTGATAGGCCACAACAGTCTCATTTTAAAGGATCTCCAGGTTTTGCCTATAATCATTAATGCAGATTATACAGGGGAAAGCAAAGTTATGGCTCAAACTGTTCAACACACTGTTCAAGTGACCCCAGACTCTTGTATCATTTATCATTCAATTGGTCATTCATCCTTTGAAAAAATTGCAAAATCTATAACTGAGGAAAGAGAACCCAAGGGTTTCAGTTCTTCAGATGCTTATTGTGTTCAACAGATTAAACAGGATTTTCCCAAGATGGAATGGATTACTGAAGGAAAAACATTCAAAGAGATTCTGGACACAGGTGTAGATGCTTCAATTATTACCCAACACCACTGGCCTATGGCATGGCCCCTGGATATAGCAACTACAGATCTACAAGGGGTAGGTAGTGTTTCTCACCCTAGTAGGGCTGCTAAATTGTTAACGTGGAGGGATTCAGAAGGCCATTCTGGATATGATCCACCTTATGTCTTCCCCCATGTACCAGTCAATCTATGGGGTTGTGATGTATTACAGGATATGAGCACATTTTTGCTTAGTCTGAACTCTTTGGTGACTCATCAGATGTCACAACAAGGTTTCAATTCCACTCAAGGGCGTGCTAAAAAAAAATCAGGGAAAGAAAGAATCTTTCCTGGTTACTTCTAACAAAGAACCATATTAGCGTAGGATACTTGTATTCACATTTTCAGGGGGGTCTTCATCTCTGGCACCATTGAAGACATCCATGATACTTGGATATCCAATAACCCTGTTTGGGTTGATCAATGGCCCCTCACTCAGAAGCTTACAGCATGTTACACACTGGTTAATGAGCAGATGATGCCAGGGCACTTAGGATGCTCCAATAGCCCTGAGACTATGTGAGGTGCAAAATACTACTGTTTCCTTTTCTGTTCAACAATGGCTATGGCAACTCTCATCCTCTTGGCAAATCACATGAGCTAATTTTACTGGTGTTATTGTCATTATCCTCCAAACAAATTAATTCAATTTGCTTCCCTCACAACCTTTGTCTTTCCTTCAAAAATAAATTCAGTTCCCATAGAGGGAGGTATCTCTGTTTCCTCAGATGGGTCCTCTTTGGGCTAGGGAGGTTATGCTACAACCTCCTCTTCCCGAGTACAGGATATGGGTTTTTCTTCTGCACAAAAGACTGAATTGCAGGCCATTATATTGGCCTCACAAGATCATTCATCCACTCCAATTAACCTTGTTTGCAGTGCAAAGTGCCACATCAAAACTGCCACCATTCACAATGACCAGGAAGATCTTTTTCATTTGTTTCATACTCTCCAATTTGCCATTAAGACACACCATGTTTCATGTTTTATATGTCATTTGTACTCCCCTTCCCAGTTTCCAGGACCTTTTACTAAGGGAAATACTACTACAGATGGATTTCTGGCTACTGTCACTGTTGCTCCCCCAGAAACTGTTCAACAGGCATCCGCCTCCCATGCTATCTTCTATCAAAATGCTTCTGCATTGCATAAACATTTCCTTTTGAGAACAGACTGGACAAACTGTTGAACAATATTTCTCATGGGTAATACATCTTCCTTCACTCTCTATGGGGGTTAATCCTCGAGGGTTGTACCTGAATCATCTCTGGCAAACGAATGCCACTCATATTGCTGAGTTTGGCTCTCTATGCTGGGTCCAGGTTTCAGTGGATATTTCCTCAGGATTTATTTTTGCTTCTGCATGTATTGGTAAAGTGGCCAAACATGTTATTGCTTATTGCTTGGGTACCTTTAGTACCCTTGGCAGCCTGAAGGCACTTAAGATTGACAATGGCCCAGCTTATACAAGCACTGCTTTCAAATGTTTTATAAAATTTTACACATTTCCCTTACCACAGAAATGTCTTACAACCCTCAAGATCAAGGAATTATTGAACATGCTCACCATACACTCAAAATTCCAATACAAAAACTAAAAGGGAAATCCTTCTCTACAAAATTCACATACTATAATAGACTTCACTTGGCATCTATACCATTAACTTTTTAAATCCTACCAAGGATGGCACCACAGCAACAGAAAGACAACCAGATAAAGGAAAAGAAGTTAGGAAGGGTACTTGGGAAAGATCTTCATATTGGACAATGGAAGGGACCTAGTCCAGTGCTAATTTGGGGTTGAGGGTATGTTTGTGTCTTTCAAGAAAATGCTGGATGGCCTACCTGGGTGCCAGGGCATGCTGTCTGGCTGCATCATGGACTCAGATCCAGAGGAGGAGTCAACTCCACCTCTCCAGAAGCCGATACTCAGTCCGATGGCAGTGATGCCTCAGAAACTACTCCACAGCCAACAGACAAAGATGGGGCTAGACCTGGCCTGGGGTCAGTTAGAGAAACTGGCTCAGGATGCCCAAGAGATGGTAACCAAAAATGAGAAAAGAAGAACTGAGTAGGTGACAGTGTATAGAGACAACTGAACTGGAAGTTACATGAAAGAAAGGAGCACAAAAATTGCCAGTATTCTTAAGACAGAATACAATTATTATTATTATTATTATTATTATTATTATTATTATTATTTTGTCTTTTTGAGACAAGGTCTCACTATGTAGTTCAGGCTGGCCTTGAACTCACTTTTGTAGCCCAGGCTGGTCTCGAACTCACACTGATCCTCCTGCCTCAGCCTCGCAAGTGCTGGGATTACAGGCGTGTGCCACCACGCCCACTCACAATTATAAATTATTTATAGATAAAAGGCTTTATTGTTTCTAAATTTTCTTGTAAGAGATCTCTGTTAATTGACCTACAAAAAAAATCTGGCTAGTCTGTTTATAATTAAAACTTAAAAAATTATAAAGAGTTATTATAATTTAATTTGGCAAAAAAATGTTTCAGTGCACTTGGATATTAGAAACAAATTCTCTGTATATGTTGTTTGCCCATTTGTCTTATTTGTGCGTTCCAAGATCAATGAGTTAGGTAAAAGTTTCTTATGTATTAGAAGGAGATAACTAAAGAGTTATAATATACCAAAATGGAAATTTAAGTACGTCACAAAAATATCCTCATGATTTTAATGCTATAATATTATGTATGGTTTTTATTTTAAATTTTCTGTGTAAAACTATATAACTATTGCCTGCAGAGATTCAATTCTTAGAATATCCATAGTTGTTAGAAAATAGTGGTTCTATTTTGTTCTAAGGTGTTTGATATTCAGATAAAATAGTAATATTAAGCTCACTACCCTCAGTACAAGATATCATGTCGTTGAACTTCTCTTCTGGATGAAAAACTAAAAAGGTAAACCGGCTAACAGTTTATGGCCCCAGCCCTCAGAGGTCAGTGAGGACCCAGGACATGAGGGAACCTTTTTAGTGACATTCTGCAACCCTGGTGAATTACATGAACTCCTGATCAAAGAGATTGCTGGTCCAGGGAGAATAAGCTCTGTGGTGTACAGTGTACCTAAAGAGAGTCTCTAGGAGAAAAGGATCACCCAAGCTTTCACAGAAAGCATCTTGGTCAAGCAAGGACTGTGACTCATCTAGATGGCTGACACAGATTGAAGAATGAGAGATACTCTGCATGGTTCCAAGGTAAATCCTGAAGAAACCTAACTGACCCGAACAAATAATAAAACTTGATTAATACTGGCTAATACTTGCCTAATTTGACCTTGAACATCCAGCAGAAAAGTATAACCACAACAAGTATAAAACGATTGCCAACTACACTAATAACTGATCATTGTTTTGGGGTACTGTGCTGTATGGGGTTAAATGGCTAAAAGCAGGGACTGAAAATCTTGGACTGGGACTGTGTAACCTAAACCAAACAAGTTTATCTAGAATGGAAGGGTTTTAAGAAGGAGAAGATCTACAAATACAGCTCCTCCAACCTCAATTAACTACTCATCACTTCCAACTATAAAACAGAAAAAAGGGAGATGTGGGGAGCAGCTGAAGCTGGAAACAGATCAAGGACACAGTGCCTGAGACGAGTCGCATGAATAACCTGCTCCAGCCTCAAGAACCCAGCGTGCCCGAGGCAAGCTATGGGAGCTCTCTCCTCCTGCTCTTCCTCCTTCTGCTTCCGCCCTTCCCATCAGGAGATGAGGCTCCACATAGCCTCAGTTTTCTGCATTCCAACTCTTGCCCTTTTTTCTCCATTCTCTGACAGTCCTCACCCTGGGAACATCAAGAGCTGCTCAGGACACAGCAGTTAGAAAGGCATTATTTCCTGTCTAATGCTTGAAAATTGCCATACATTTTGGAGTCTATTGAAGTTCTCATTTGCCCAGATAGGAATTCATCATTTTTCTATGATGCCGTTGGGAAGTCAGAGATGTCCTGGCACTGTTATTTAGTCATTGTTCTCTGTGTGGTATAAAGCTAGAAGGGAACGGGCATGATTTAACTATCTCAGGAGCAACTACATAGGAGTGGAACTTCATGGCCAGCATCAAGATAGGGTTACGGAGCGCCAGCCAAATAGCTCAGCAGACGAAAATACCTGCAAGCAGGCACGGGGGCCGGAGGTTTGCACTGAGACAGGAATTGAGACTGGGCATGGTGGCATGTACCTGTAATCCCAGTTCTTGGGGGGCTGTAAACAGGTGGATCACTACAAGTCTGATCTAGTAGTGAGACCCTGTAGACCCCTCCCTAAAATACAAAAAAAAAAAAAGACAGGGTTGGGGAGGGTTGGGGGATAGCTGAATGGCAGAGCACATGCTTAGTGTTTGGGCTCCCTCTAGCACACCCTAAAGAAAGATGCCATATGGGGTGTCCACCTATAATCTCAAATTTAGGAAGCTGAGGCAGGAGTACTGCCGTGAATTCAAGGCCTGTTGCAGGACTTCAGGGCTGCGATACGTCTAGGCAGCTGTAATGCAAACTGGAGGGTTTATACATACTTTTTCAAGGGTGCACATATTCTGTTAGGAAAAGAGAAAATCTTAAGAATTTAGATTCCCTGTAGGAGGTGAGCTTAAACTTTGTATTCAAGATGTAAAATATTAACTTAAATCAAGCTTAATGCTAGGCATGGTGGCACATACCTGTAATTCCAGCACTCTGGAGGCTGAGGCAGGAATATCTAAGGTTCAAATATAGCCTAGGTAGCTTAGTGATTGAGGGAAACCCTCTCTCAGAAAACAATAGGCCAGGCATGGTGGGTCCACCCTAGCACTTGGGAAGCTGAGACTGGGGGACTGCTACAAGTTTGAGACCAGCCCACACTGCGAAGCAAGACCCTGCCTCAAAAAACAAAAACACCAAAAAGTTTAAAAATAAATAAATAAATACAAATCAATAAAGAGCTGGGGCGCTGGGGGGTGGGGCTTAGGAAACTTCTGGAATGATTTAATTTTTCTTCACTTCCCTGCTCCTTACACATTAATCCTAGAGGCCTAAATGGGTCCTTCCCTTTGGTGTCATGGGCAGCACACTTTTAATGTGCTTTTTAAAAAGGGAACAGCAGGAGCTGAGTGATCTGGAGGCAGTAGGAGGGGGTGGCAGCGATACCCGAGCTTCAAAGCTCTGAAGGCTTCCGGGTTGCTGGGGTCACCAGCCCTGTTGACTAATGCAAGGGAAGCATAGCTGCCCCCAGTAAATGGTGGTCGCCTCAGGGAAAGGGGTGAATGCACAAGCAGTGGAACCCAGAGTGCTCTCAATTTACTCCCAAGAGAGTGGTTTAATTGAGATAAATTACCTGGTAGGTCCTGACAGCTTGAGCCTCACACACCAGGTCCACGGAAGACAAACTGTGTGCGCATGCGCACTCGAGAAAAAGAAAGGGGAGGGAGAAGCGGGGAGAGAGTCTGCAGTTCTGAAGTTAGAATTAATGCCCTTTGTCTTCAAAGATAAGGAGGACAGATTCACCTGTAATGCTGGCAGTGGGGAGCGGAGGCAGGAGGGTTGGAGTTTGAGATCAGCCTAGGCTTCATAGTGAGTTCAAGGCTGGCCCAGTCTATGTATCGAGACCCTGTCTCAAAAAGAAAACATGTCCGGTCACTGCTTCTAGAATAAAGACGAGAGCGGTGTTCTCATTCTTCATCACTAGGCTATAAGACTACGGGACTTCAGCACCTCCCTCTGTTGTCATGGGGAATATCTTAAAGGGGAAACTCTAGGGATGGCTCACAGCTGTAATCTAAGCGCTTGGGAGGCTGAGGCAGGAGGATTACTGCAAGTTCAAAGCCAGTCTGAGTTATGCTTGAGAGAGTTCAAGGCCAACCTGAACTATAGAGCAAAATCCTGTCCAAAAAACAAAAAAGTGGCCGGGGGGGGGGGGGGAACCTCATTAAAGAAAAAAATATATTATTTTTTCTCATTTAAAATTTTTTTGTTGTTGACGACACTGGGTTTCACTACATGGTTCAGACTCATAGCAATCCTCCTGCCTCAGCCTCCCTAGTGCTGAGATTACAGGTGTGCACCACTATGCCTAGTTTCCAGGCGGGTGTGGTATACTTTGGGTTCTGGGGCTGGAACACCTGTGGTTCTGGGGTTGGCCCAGCATGCAGCACTGGGAATCGAACTCAGGACCTGGTGCTTGCCAGACAGGCACTTAGACTGGAAAGCTATTTCCCCACTGAAAATACCTATCCATGGGAGATTATCTGCATCCTTTCTATACATTCTAAAAGCCTTTTTCTTTCTTTCTTTCCTTCCTTCTTTCTTTTTTTTTTTTTTTTTTTTTTTTTTTTTTTTTTTTTTTTTTTTTTTTTTTTTTTTTTTTTTTTTTTTTTTTTTTTTTTTTTTTTTTTTTTTTTTTTT
>PVKN010000025.1:0-58857 GCA_004027915.1 Capromys pilorides | reverse complement strand
ACTTTGGAAATTTTCTTGTGTTATTTGACATTTTATTCCCTCTCATTTATTCATTTTCTGTAGCTGGGCGTGGTGGCTCAAGTCTGTAATCCCAGCACTTGGGAGGCTGAGGCAGGAGGATCAGTGCGAGTTCGAGACCAGCCTGGGCTACAAAGGTGAGCTCAAGGCCAGCCTGAACTGCATAGTGAGACCCTGTCTCAAAATGACAAAATAAAAAATCTTTCATTCATTTTTTATCTGTCACTCTCTGTACTCTTTCTATGCCTCTGTCTCTCTCCCCTCTCTCTTTTACTAGGGATTGAACCCAGGGACTTTGCCCTAACCAATATCCCAAGTCCTTTTCTATTTTTGAGACAGGGTGTAGTGGGTTGCTAACTGGTGGTCAGCTTGAATTGAACAAGCATGGTGCTGGGTGTGGGGCACCCACCCGAGGTTGTTGCCAGCGGCATAGGAGGCAGAGCAGGAGAAGTGCTGGGAGGCTCTTAGGGAAGCTGCTTTGAGGTGCTGTCGGAGCTGTGGGAGCTGCTCACTCTCGTGGGCTATTCTGCTGGGGGACCTCATTGTGCTGACCTTCCTGATGAACTTGGCTGTTCTTGTCAGAGGAGGAGCTTGGGACCTTGTTGTCACTGAGAATGGCTACGGTTCACCTTGGGGGAGCTTTAGTCCTCATCCTGAGCATCACTTCCTGGCCCTGGAGGGGAAGATGATGCACGGCTCAGCCTCCTGGAGACGCTCGTCACATTGGCTTCCTGACGGGACTCGGCTTTTCTCGTTGCTGGAGGAGGTCTGGTGCGCACCCTGAGCATTGCTTTTGGCTCCAGTTCAGATCCCTCAGCCTGATGGCGCTAGTACAGATCCTTCACTGTGCTGGCAGAGACTGTCTAGACTTTCTAGTGTCTACCACTGACCTTTGGGCCTTCCCACCGCAGATCCGTGAAGCAGGCCTGCATGAGACCTCGTCACAGGCTCTAGGCCTCCAGTTGGACTTGTAAGAGGCACTGTTATGGCTCTAGGTTTTCTGCTGGACTCCTGCAGGATATTAGGATCTAGGCCCTCAGCTGGATGCGTCATTCTTTAGTGTGTGGACAGATTTCATGCACTCTTTGTATATGATTCTTTGATGATTAGCAAATAATCTCATCAAATGTGTCCTGTATTGTATTGTTCCCCTTGCAAAAGCCCTAAACCATGACACAGGGTGACACTAAATTACCCAGGTGGGAATTGAATTTTCCAGTCTTCTTGCCTCAGCTTCCCAGGTAGCTGGATTATAAGAGTCCATGCCATGTTTTGATACATATGTAAGTTGAACAGCACTTAAATCAGTTTAGACATCTGGCTAAAATGAAAACATTCAAAACCCTTTCATCTAGTTTTGTGAAATATGGAACAGGTTACTGGGCAAATAGGTCGTAGGTTATTGTTCTATAGTACCTTACTATGTGGTAGCACTTTGAGATTTTCTTATTGGCTATGTTTTTTTTTTTGACACAGGGTTCTATAATAGTCTATCCAAGATAGCCTCAAATTTGGGGTCTTCCTGCCTCAGCCTCCTCAGTAACTGGAGTTTCAGGTGTGAATATACCAAAGTGTATTCCTATTATAATTAGAAAAATTATACAAAGAAACAACCAAATCTCATTAGATAAGCTACAATGGCACACTGAAAAAAATTCAAGCAATCTAAAAGAAAGAGAGGGGCTGGGGAGATAGTTCCGTGGCACAAGTGCCTGCCTGGCAAGTGCAAGGTCATGAGTTTGAACCCCAGTCCTGCAAAATAAATAAATAAATAAATAATAAAAATAAAAATAAAAGAGAAAAGTATAGAAAAACGGGGGGAAAGCTATAAAGTGATGAACCTAAAATTCAAGCATTATTAATTATATTAAATGTAAATAATCTAAACATACCACTTAAAGCACAAAAGTTGTTGAACCAAACTTTTTTGAAAGACCCACCTATACACTGTAAAGATGAACTTTACATTTAATGACACAGGTTTATTAAAGGCACAAAGAAATACCTGGACTACATACATAGTAGAATCTTATCTCAAAAAGTAAGCCTATTAAAAATGTATACCATGCCATCAAAAGCTGGAGTGGCTGTGATATAAAGATGAAGTAAACTTCAGGATTGGGGATACAACTCAGCCATTCAGTGCTTGCCTAGCATCTCTGACGCCCTAGGTTTCACCCCATCCGAATAAGAAAATCTGCCAGTAATAAAGAGGAATGTTACATAGTAATGGAAGGATAAATTTACCAAGACTAACAGTCCTAAATATGAACCTAACAACAAAGCCTCAGATATACACAACAAGCAGAGGACAGAATTCCAGCACTCGGTAAGCCGAGGCAGGAGGATTGCAGTGAGTTTTATACCAGCCAGAACTACATACCAAGACTCTGTCCCGAGGCCCGCGAGATGGTTCAGTGGTCTAAAGCGCCTGCTTAGGAAAGCTCAGGCAACTGCAGGGACTGGGGTTCCATCCCTGGTACCACATGCTGCACCAGCCCCACCACCAGGGCAGGCTGAGCCAGCCATAAAATAAATAAAGAAACAAACAAATTAATTAATTAATTAAAAAAAAAAAAGACTCTGTCCCACCACCTAAAAAAAAGAGAGCCCTTGTGGCAGTGCACACCAGCAGTCCCAGCTCTTGAGAGGCTGAGTCAGGAGAGGACCACTGCAAGTTGAACCCAGTCTAAGCGCCTAGGCAAGCTTAGGCAACCGCAGGAACTGCGGTCCAATCCCCAGTACTACATACTGCGCCAGCCCCACCCCCAGGGCAGGCTGAGCCGGCCATAATATAAATAAATAAAGTTAAAAACAAAAACAAAATACTAAACTCCAGGCACGGATAGATTCGTTGGAGAATTCTGCCACACATGAAACAAAATATAACAGCGCATCTGGGTGCGGTGGTGCACACCTGCAGTCCCGGAGAGAAGCTGAGGCAGAAGGATCCCTGGGAGTTCAAGCCCAGCCTGGGGTGTCTCAGTTACTTTGCTCTTTGCTGACTCAAAATCCCCGACACCCAGCGTTAGCGGAGGAAGGGCTTTCTGTGTAGCTCGCTGCAGGTGGAGAGCTCAGTCCGTGGTCACTGACTCCAAGAGAGGGTGGCACACGGCAGACAGGCTCAAAGAGAGGAACAGCTCCTAGCGAGCAGCAGCGCAGGGAGTAGCAAAGCAGCGGCAAGTGACAAGCGACGACCCTCTCTTTGTCCCCGATGTTACATCCTCACCCCAGGGTGATCCTAGGTTGGTCTTATTCCGAACTAGGCCAAAGCAATCAGGGGGCTTCTGGAGACCAGAGAGGGAGGTTAAGGCCTGAAGGGCCTCTTCTGGAGCACCTGGGAGAAGGGTGGCGTGCGCCCGCTCGCTCACTGCAGGGACGATTAACGCCGCTGAGCCCCTGTTGCTTACTCGGCTATGTACCGTGGATGTCGGGAGACAGATGAACCCTGTTTCGCTCTGGCTGCTCGTGCCCGTGTCTGAGTGAATAAAGCCAAGGTGCGCCGGTCACCCGGACTCTTTGTCAAAGGACAACAAGCCCCCCCACCCCCCCACACACATTGTAACCTAGTCTGTGTCCCTAGGTGTCATCCTCACGGCCGCTTGGTCAGGCACAAGCTCGTAGCTTGGTCCCCCACACTAACTGAGACATCACACACCTGATCCCAGGGTCTGGCACTCTAGAACCAGCCACCTCTGGAAAGCCCCACCTGTGACCACGGGAGGCTTTGGGGGGACATCTAGACCCGGGCAGTAACCCCGGGCCGCTGGTGAGCTCAAGGCCGGGCTCGTCTGCACAGGGAGACCCTGTCTCACACAAGATCAGTGCTTCACATTCCCGGGGAACAGGCCGGGGAGCCCCGCCAGCGTTCCCTGGTACCACCGGACCCGCGGGGTGGTGTCGCCGTGCCGCCGCACAGCGCGCACCCAGCCGCCGAGGCCGCCTGCGCGCTGCGGGGCTCTCTCGGGCCCTGTCTCACGGTCCGCCTTCCCCAGCAGGAAATGAGTCCGCACGTCGCCACCTCCACGCCTAGCCCGCAGGCTTCGCGCCACGTCCGGTCCCGGGCTCGGCCTGGCCTCCTCGGCTTCTCCTACGTCTGCTCTGGCTTCCCCGAGTCTCCGAGGAACCCTCCAGCCTCCTTTCCCTCATCAAGCCTCCTGCCTGGAAGAGCCTCAGAGGCCCAGCAGGAAGTCACGGTTTGCCCCAGGTGAGGCTTTCCTCTCCCTGGAACACGGAAGGGCTGAAGCCAACTCTAAGGCCGGTTTTATTTTAGCTTTTGATCGTCTCTGTCTTCTGCTTCCTGTCACGCTTCCAGATTCGGTCCATAAGCAGTCAGAGTACACAGCAAGGCACCTGCGCTGTCTTCTGCGGGTGTCCTGGTTCAGCAAATAATTAAGGATCATTTACTTTCTTTAGCTAACTCACATTTATGATTTTAAAAAAAGAAAGTACTGGAGTTTTCCCACTGAGCTATATCCAACCCCACTCCAATCCCCCTTTTTATTTTTTATTTTACTTTATTTTTTTGTGGGACCGGGGTTCAAGCTCACGACCTTGCACTTGCCAGGCAGGCACGTGTGCCACAGAGTTATCCCCCCTGCCCACCAACCACCCCCTTTGTAAGATGTTTTTTTTTTTCTTGTGGGACCGGGGTTCAAACTCATGACCTTGTACTATGCCACGGAGCTATCTCCCCAGCTACCACCCCCTTTTTAAAAGTCTCGGTACACTACATTGCTAAAAATTGCCAAAAGTGGGTTCCAATTTATGACACTCCTGCTCTGTGCTGGGATTACAGGGTGTGCCACCGAGCCCGGCCCTGCTTCTTTGGTTCTGTTGTGACAGGGAGTCTCTCAGTGCAGTTCAGGCTGGCCTTGAACTATGCTCCTCTGGCTAGCCTGGCACTCACAGGATCCTCCTGCTTCAGCCTCCCAAGGGCTGGGATTACAGGTGTGGGCTATTCATACCCGGTCTAAACCTTGCACTCCTTTACCCAATTTAAATGAAAGTTCATAATTCCATTCTCAAAACAAGTTTGATTCCGGGTGAATTGGGACAAATGGATAGAAATATGCTC
The DNA here is from genome assembly GCA_004027915.1 of Capromys pilorides. NCBI lineage: Eukaryota > Metazoa > Chordata > Mammalia > Rodentia > Capromyidae > Capromys > Capromys pilorides. Next base: position 53,762 of record PVKN010000025.1, on the reverse strand, counting down.
TATGACGCATTCTTTGGCTTTAGGACAAAAGAAGGTAAAACTGAATGATTCTTGTACACGCTTGTCTTAATAGAGAGCCAGATGATATGTGACCATGTCCATTTCCTTATTTCAGAAAAATACCTGGACATTTCTATTCTGGAGACGCTGGAGTTGGGTTTCTTAAAGCCACGGCCTGCCTGTGACTTCACACCCTTTGTGGCAGGCATGAATGCTAGTACTCAGCTTGGCCTCAGACAGCCAGCAAAGGCTTTCCAGAACTGTCGACACTAACACTTGTTTTCCAAATGCCAGAAATAGAGCCTTGACTAATGTACGTACGTTCTCTGCTTGAATATTTTTTTGCTGCTTCCGTTTCCATATTTAAGAAAAGGCTTAGTTGTTCCCCCTCCCTCCTCCAAATACTTTGTTGGAGTTGTTGAAATGGCTCCAGTGGATGTGGATCAGAGAAAAAAGGCTACAGCTGCAGGTGGGTGACCATGGTTACCTAGCATGCTTATAAGATTACAAAATTAAAAAGTGCCGCTGAAACACATGCCAGGCGTGGAGGTGCACGCCTGTAATCCCAGTGCTTGGGAGGTTGAGGCAGAAGGGTTGCCCCAAGTTGGAGGCCAGCCTGAACTACATAGCAAGACCTTGTCTTGAGAAGCCAAAGGGGAAAAAAAAAAAGAAAGAAAAGAAAAACAGAACAGAATTGAAAGCTACTAATTATAGCTGTTTCTGCTAAGCTTTCAGAAAGGCTCACCAGGGGCCTCACCCACTCCCGAGGAGCTGCCATCCACCCCACCATTATGCTGTCGCCTAAGTCAGCCTGGGAAACCTTTCCCTCCCGCACCTCAAAGTAGTGGCTCAGTTCCAGTGGCTGGGCCACTGTGTTGCTGATTAGATATGAAGACTGTCGGCTTTATGAAATTCTACGAGGGTGGAGGATTAGAAAATCAAGCTTGGTTCCCCGGGGGGATGAAGCTAGCTACTTTTGCTGGTCACCTCCGTTCATCTTCTACCCCATTCCCTTCTTCCCTCTGCTCCAACCGCCAGATGCCTATGGCCTCAGAAGGCCCCAAGGAGCCCCTGCAGGACCAGGTCCCAGGGAACCACAGAGAACCACAGAGCAGAAGGCCAGGGGACAAGGCACTGTGTAACAGAACCAATTTTCCCTACAGATGAGACTGGCAATGCCAACCCCAGGATTACAGGATCGGGATCGGTGTGTGGGCTGAGAGCAGGAGCTGCAGCTCTGGGAGTAGGCTGGTGGGGCTGGGCAGGGGGATCCCACGTCAACCCTTAAATAGCCTGTGCCACCACACCTGGCTTCCTGACCCCTGGATAGACCTGAACATAATTTGGTTGGCACATTTTTTTTGAGGGAGTGGGGCTGGCATAGTATGTGGTGCCAGGGATTGAACCATGGTCCCTGCGATTGCCTAAGCAGGCGCTTTAAACTGCTGAGCTATCTCGCCAGCCCTTTTTTTGTTTTTTTGAGATGGGTTCTCATTGTGCAGTTCAGACTGGTCTTACCATGTAGTCCAAGCTAAGCTGAAACCCATGGTGATCCTCCTGCCTCAGCTTCCTGAGAGCTGGGATAACAGGTGTACACTGCTATATCCAGCACATTGGCAGAACCCTTTGATTTGGGCGCCGAGTGACATTCGTATCAATAATCAGTAGAATCAGTGCTTGTGCAGGACCAAAGAAAAACAGGATGATTTGGGAGTGGAAAATTAGAAAAAAATAAAATAAAATCAGTCCTTCCTAAAAATGGTGGCCATCCCAGAGCAGTCTCTACCTTCTCCACAGTAGCAGCCACAGCTGCCCACAGAGAAAGTCACTTCTGGGTGTTCTTGGTGACAGCAGGCCCAGAGAGAAGAATACATTTCCTCAGCTGTGTTAAGTGGTGGCAGCCAGAGGAGGCAGCCTCTGGAAGGTACAGGACTTGGAGCATTGAGAAGGACCCAGAGGTGCCCTGACCAGGGGAGGCCACTGCTTTCTCCCACTGGTGACATGGAGGGTTTTACCACGTCCATTTGGAATGCCATTCGGCTGCTCATATCTGTTTAGTACTGGGTCTCCTTATGCGGCTCAGACTCCCCAGCTCTGGGATTACAGGCCTGCACCGTCATGCCTGGTTTCAAGCGTCTGGCACACCGTGTGGGGCCGGCACAGGTGGTGCCAGAGATCAAAGCCGGGCCTTTGTGCTTGCCAGGCAGGCGCTTAGACGGCTGAGCTATCTCCCCAGCCCTACCTGCACTTAAGTAACCGCAAAACTTCTACCCAAGGAAGAGGTGGGCTTAATTACAACTTAATTCCTTCCACGCTTTGTCAGTAACTCAAGCCCCACAGTTCCAACAGGTCTGGAAGGCTCTGGCTGCAGCCCACTCACTGCTGTGCACAGCCCCTCAGTTCTGCTCCAGGACTGTCCTCTGCGGTTCCCTCCGCCCGCCGCTGCTCACCTTGCTCTGCTCAGGGACCCCGGCCTCCCGCACTGGTGTGCTCACTCATCCTGGGACTGCTCTTTCCTAAAAGCCCTCCCATCCTGGCTGAAGCCAAGCTGTCTCCTTCCTGGGCCACCCCACAGCCTCCAGGGTAAAGTACAGATTCCCACGGGACGGCTGCGGGAGGCTTTGGTCTATCTCCCTCCGCCCTGGCCCTGGCCTGCCCTTTAGTCCTCGTTCAGCTCACCACGAGTCCAGCCTCTTCCCAAGGCTGTCAGCAGCACCCTTACTCCCTCTCCTCGGCCTGCAAGAAACTCTGTGTCCTTTGGCCTCCAAGGTAACCCACAGATCTCTTCTCTTTAGATTCCTGATCTAGCCCAGGAGGATGAGGCAGGAGAAACTCAGGTCCAAAGCCAGCCTGGACCTGTCTCACAAAACAAACAGATTGATTAGTTAATTAATTTCTGTTTGTGTGTGGCGGGGTTGTTTTTTGTTTTTGTTTGTTTGTCTTTTCAGACAAGTGTCACTATATAGTTCAGGGCTGGACTTGAACTCACCTATGTCGCCCACGCTTCCTTGGCGAGTTTCCTACCTCCATCTCCCTAGTACTGGGATTACAGGCGTGCATCCCCAGTGCTGGCTATAAATACATTCCAGACATAAGAACTGGGATGCAGCTCAGCGGTACAGTGTTTGCCAAGCGGGTGTGCAACCCTGGGTTTCACCCCAAGTAGCAACAGGATTAAGAGATGTGGCTGATTCCGAATTTCTCTCAGTGACCAGAGCGTGATATAATCACCTCCTGGAAGCATCTCTGATTGAAGGTGTGAGCTTTTCCCTGGCATTTCTGTATTTCCAAAGAGAAGAGGAGCTGCTAGATCCTCCCCTGTCTAGGAAGATGTCTTCCTTGGCTCTAGGAACAACTCCCGCTAGGCTCCGGCAGAGACAACTCGAGTCCACCCAGCGATCAGCAGCGCCACCTCGTGGTCAGCAGCCCAGAACAGCGAGCAAAGAGGAGAGGATGCCGGAGGTAAGGGGGAAGAGACCCGGCTCAACCCTGTGGCCACCGTAAATTTTAACCAGGAAGCCTAATTTTCTCCTTGTAACACGATAAGGAATTAAGCTCTAAACGTGTACGGGGCAGACAGTGGAGTTGCCTAAAACAGGCCAGGCTCAGGGGTGTATCCCTATAATCTTAGCTACTTTGAGATTGAGATAGGAGGACCTCAAGTTTGAGGCCAGTCTGCGTATGTAGGGCCCCTGGCTCAAAACCAAAAGAGCTGGGAATGTAGTTCAGCATGAGGGTCCTGGGTAACAAAACAATTCCTGTGTGCCTCTTCTTCTTTTTTTTTTTTAAATTTTATTTTATTTTATTTATTTATTTGTTTGCTTGTTGTGTTTATTTGTTTCTTTATTTACTTATTTTGTGACTGGCTCAGCCTGCCCTGGTGGTGGGGCTGGCGCAGTATGTGGTGCCGGGGATCGAACCGCAGTCCCTGCAGTTGCCTGAGCTTTCCTAAGCAGGCGCTTTAGACCACTGAACCATCTCGCTGGCCCCTTTTTTTTTTTTTTTTTCAAACCTTTATTTATGTATGTATTTAGCAGAGGGTCTCCCCACGCAGCTCAGACTCATAGTGATCCTCATCTCAGCCTCCCCAGCCAGCCCTGGCATGGTAGGTGTGCACTCCTATGCCCAGTCTTGGTAGCTGGTTCAGCACCCTGGGGATTCTAGAGCTGACACAGCATGCAGTACCAGGGATCAAACCCGGGTCCTTGCGCTTGCCAGGCAGACATTTAGATCACTGAGCTATCTCCTCAGTCCCCTGCCCTTCTTTAAATCAATTTGCTTTAATTAAATATTTTCCTTAGAAAATTCATTCATTCATTCATTCTAGTGCTGGAGTCTGAACCCAGGGATGCATCCTTAGCCGAGGAAAAGTGCTTTTGGAGAAACCCATGGCATTGGAATCTAATGACTCAGTAAAACTCTAAATAAACTACCTAACCATGAGTATACATTTTCAAATGTCTGTATCATCCCTGGATGTAACAAGAAACCTCAAAATCCTGCAGATGACCAATTCTCACTCTGAAAAAGATTAAGGATGATTCAGAGAGAAGCAGACAACAAAAACCTTCTAGTGTTTACACAATAATTGTATGTAAATTTCAGGATAACTTATCAACATAAATTTTTTATTTTGGTTTTTTGAGACAGGGTCTTGCTATGTAGTCCAGGCTTGTCTTGAACTCACTGTGTAGCCAGGCTGTCATTCTACTTGCCCCAATTCTCCTGCCTCAGCCTTCTGAGAGCTGAGCGTATAGGCATGTGCAACCATGCCCAGCTTCAACCTAAAATTTTTATTAACCTATACTTGTGTTCTACTCTCTAGTTGCCAAGACAAGACTCAGACAACCAACTGAGTAAAATACAAAATGTTTTAAAAGTTGACCATTTAAGTGGAAAAAAAATAACAAACACTGACCATTGACCAGGTATGGTAGTGTATGTCTATAGTCCCAGCACTCGGGAGGTGAAGCAGGAGGATCGCTGAGAATTTGAGGCCAGCCTCAACTACATAGGGAGACCCTGTTTTAAAAACAAAACATCCTGACCATTTACTGTAGCTGGGCATGGTAGTGTACACCTATGACCCCAGCACTTAGAAAGCTGTGGCAGGAGGATCAACCTGAGTTCAAAGCCAGCATCGACTACACAGTGAGACCTTGTCTCAACAAACAAAAATTGACCATTTGTTTAAGGGGAACCCCAGAGAGACTCTGCTATAATCTGTCCCCAGGCCTATGTTCTGAGAGCCTCTATGAACCATCAAGCTTTTTGTTTGTTTGTTTGCTGTGCTGGGCATTGTGCCTAAGGCCTTTGCACTGGGCTACATCCCAGCCCTCTTTATTTTGTATTTTTGGTGATAGGAACTTGTCCAGACTGAGCTCACACTTGTGATTTTGCCACCTCAACCTCAGATTCTGGGACCACAGGTATGTGGCACCACACCTGGCTAGAGTAGACATTTGAAGAGACAGGTACTTTATAATTATTTAGATAAGGCAGAGTCCTTGAGTGGGGAGTGGCCACATCAGTCCTCCATCTAAACTACCCATAAAGTGAGACTCTACTGTAGCACATAATTACATTTTCAAGTTCTAAAAGCCTCCCTTGGTCTGTGCATTACCTGATGCATCTGTTCTCGCACATCCTAACTTGTTGGGTTTGGTAGGGTCCTGGTGACACCTTATTCTGATAGTAATTTGCCTCTGTGACCTCAGAATCACAGGACATCCTGTTGAACCTAGACTTTTTGTTTCAGTGTCACATTTTCCAGACCAAAAACAAGGGTCCCTGTAGTTACAAAATCTGCGCGCAGAAACATCCAGAGCACCGGCAAATCTGTAACCTGCAACTGCTTGAGAGAGGAAGAAACCCACAGGCTGAACGACGGAGCCACCATTTCTACGGCTGGAACTGGAATCCAACAGTAGCTTTGGAGGCAGCCCTAAGGGAAAGGATGACTCCCTGGGCACCAGGCACTAACAAAGCATGGAAAATGCAGGAAGTTCTCATACTGACCTCAGGGCAGGCCTGTGCCTGCTTTGTCTACTTTGCCTGCCGCTGCATCTGTGCCTCACAGGCGTAGCTTACCACCCCGCGCTAAGCTGGGAGACTCTCATGGCTCCTGTGGCCACAGAAAGGGTCGTAAGTTCCATTGTATAGGCTCAATTTTATTTGATAAATTCAAAAAGAGTTTTACTCATACAAAGTTGAAAACAAACTTTCAATAAACAGCCAGGTGGCTAGGCATGGTGACGCACACCTGTAATCCCAGTGCTTGGGAAGTTGAGGCGGGAGGATCGCTATGAGTTTGAGAGTATCCTGGGCTGCACACTGAATTTAAGACCAGCCTGAATTGCAGAGCGAGACCCTGCCTCAAAATGAAAAAGGAAATAGCCAAGTATGGTAGCACCCAGCTATAATCCCAGTGCTGTGGCAGGCTGAGACAGGAGGATTTCAAGTATGTGCCCAGGTTGGGCATTTTAGTAAGAACTTGTCTCAAAATAAATAAACAAACAAATGTGGCAGGGGGCTGGGCTGTAGTTCAGTGTGAGCAAAATCCCTGGGTTCAGCCCGCTGTCCTGTGGGGAGGGGGGACTTAAAAAAATAAAAAATTCAAATTTTAACAATGCTTAAATAGATTAGCCCAGGCCTTCATGAGAAGGTCTTCTCACTCACTGCAAAGTCATAAGTTTCCTTGTAAAACACAGCAGGAAAACATCTGTAAAGACTCTCAGGGCTCCTGTTTTAAAATATGCTAGGTTCATGTAAAAAATTACCTTCTGCGTTGTTCACCTCCACTGATACATAAACGTGGTCTTATTTTCCAAACTCCCCACCTGGTCCTGAACCTCCATTGGGCAGCTCTGTCCGTCCGGGGTTGTCCAGTCTCCGCCTCCTTGGGGTTCACAAGTGTGGTCCACACAGAGCTCCCTGGAAGGGCTCGGTCCCCCGGAATGAATGCGGCACCGCTGGGCTTGGCCTTCTCTCTGCTCATCTCAGTGCTCTGTGATTAATGGAGCTGCCACCTCCGTGAGCGGATGTCACACCAACAAAGGCACAGCCTGAAAGCTGTCACTGCTCATCCCAGTTGTCCAAGCACTTGTGTTTCATGAGCTTTGCATGTCTCCCACATGGCTGCAGTGTTTCATTTTGGATTTGTTAATAATAAAGAGGGCTGTACTAATGTAGACCACTGAATTATTAATCCACTAGAAATTATTTCTTTTGTTCAAATAATGTGCTTCATTTCATAGACATGGCTTCCCCCCTGATTTTTCACTCCTGTCAGCTACATAGCTATTTAACCTTTTAAATCAATATATAGATCAATAGAAATATTCTTTTTTCTGGCCTCTTCCTGAAGATAAACCCTTGCAATGATAGCATTGTTTGAGGTTTCAGAAACGTTCTTAAATGAAAAATTTTTGCTTTAGTCAAAGAATGGATAAAAATTAAATTCAGCCACACAGGGTGGCACATGCTTACAGCCCCATCTACTTGGCAGGCAGAGTTCGGAGGTTCACAGCATTTGAACTCAGCCTAGTAACACAGCAAGGCCTTGTTTGAAAAAATACGAAGAGCGGGGGATGTAGCTGAGTGGTAGATTGTGGGTTTGCATGCTTGAGGCCCTGAGTTCTGTCCCAGATCCATAAAACAGACAAAAAACAAATAATGAAATGTAAGGGGGCACTGGGGACACCATCCACAAACATTCTGGTGAGAAATGCAAGTAATAAGAGATTCACCTAAACGCAGAAGTGCGCCAAAGATACCTCCAATGTGTAGCTTGCTAATGCTGGGAGCAAGCCCTGAGCAGAGACCGAAGCTTATGATGAATTAAAATATTAAAGACATGCAAGCTGGTCATGGTGGTGCCTGCCTCTAATCCCAGCACTTAGGAGGCTGAAGCAGGTAGATCCCCAGGAGTTTGAGGCCAGCCTAGGGTCCATAATGTACATAGTGTGTTAGAGGTCAGCCGGAATTACAAAGGGAGACTCTGTCTCTAAGAAAAAAAGAAAAAAAGTGTCTCTAATAATTCTTTAGGGGAATTTTCTGCTAGATATTCTATAAATATCAACAAAAAATGACTAAGTAGAACAACCCTGGATCCTCAGGCAGCATAATTGGCTATGCTAGCCAGCATCAACATCACCTACTGTCAGTATAATAAGAGACTTTCCTCTGTTTGCATATTAGCAATCTCTCCCTCTCTCCCTCCCTCCCTCCCTCCCTCCCTTCCTCCCTCTTTTTTAGTACTGGGGCCACATTTCTGGCCCTTTTTTTTTTGTTTTAGCTTTTATTTTGGAACAGAGTCTCACAAAGTCACTAAATTGCCCAGGCTGGGCTCAAACTTGCTATCCTCCTGCCTCAGCTTCCCCCAGTGCTGGGATTTCAGGCATGAAACACCATGTCCAGCACTGTGTCTCTATTTTTAGATCCCTGTGAATTAGAATTGGGTGGGTGCCCTCCAAGTCCTTTCTAAGCAAGCCTGAGCCATTCTGTGACTCAACAGCGTTAGTCTCTGTTTCAGTTTACTGCTGTCAGAGGCATTACTCATGTCGGCAAGGATTACTTCGGATTGCAAAAGATATTTCATATCTAAATCACGCAGTTTCTAAACTTTCCTGGTTTTCAAAAATGTCTTCTCCATCAGGCATGGTGGTGCACACTGGTCATCCCAGCTACTGAGGAGGCTGAGGTAGGAACACTCAAAGTTAGCCCACCCACCTTAGTGAAAACCTGTCTCAAACTTTTGAAAATACAAAAATAAAAGGGCTAGGGATGTAGTTTAGTGCTCTCTGAGATATCTCTCTCTCTCTCTCTCTCTCTCTCTCTCTCTCTCTCTCTCTCTCATTTCCACAGTCACTGGGGAGATCAGAAACAGAGGCTGTACCTCCACCCTCAGTTCTCTCCATTCCAAGAAGTTTGTTCTGTCGTTGTTGCTTTGTTGCATTTTTTAGCTTTTTTTTTTTTTTTTTTTGGTGGGACCAGTGTTTGAACTCATGACCTTGCACTTGCCAGGTAGGCACTTGTGCCACAGAGCTATCTCCCCAGCCCTTTAGCATTTTTGAGTAGGATCTCCAGCGCAGTTCAGGTTGACCTTGAGCTCCCTTCGTAGCCTAGGTTGGTTTCTAACTCTCAAAGATCTTCCTGCCTCAGCCTCCCAAGTGCTGGGATTACAAGCGTGCACCACCACACTTGGCTTCAAGGAAGCTTGAATTCCGCAAATGCCAAGTAGAATGTCAAGAGAATGCCTAGTAAAAACTTCCTCATATTTCTTTCTGGCAGTTTCTCTCTCTCGGTGAGTGGTGCTCAGGACTAATTTGCCAAAAGCCATCACTGTCCAGTTTATTATCCTCCACAGAACTGAGCTCCCCCAATCTGATTTTGTGAGGCGTTTTTTGGTTGGTTTGGTTGATTTCATCTTTTTCCTGGCTGGCGATGGAACCAGGGCCTCACCCATGCTAGGCAGGCGCTCAGTGCACCCTGCCACACCCCACCCCACCTGCCTCCCCATACAGAGAAGCCCGAGTGTCTCATCTGGACCTGCCCGGAAACACTTCAGTCCCCTCCCCCTTCAATCTTTAAGGATCAAAGCGCTTTTGGTTTCAGAAATTTGGAAACTTCAAGAAGGGGGCCCAGTCCCCTGAGATTCTTCCACGTGCCTTGATAATTAGCTCCGTGGCCATTTGTCAAGTTAATCGCTTTTGTTGAAAGGATGATTCAGAAACTCCTCTTAGGTTCAGAGAGGGACAAAGGATGCTGCCCAGCAGGTCCCTGGGTCACGCTGCGAAAGACTCCAGCGCTGTCTCCCGGGGCGTTTCTAGGCAAAGTGAGGAAGGCTGGAATCCTGAGCACCCACCCAGCGCCTGAGAGACTTTATGTACACCCCGACTCACTAGAGCGTGGTGTGTCCAGGGACACCCTTGGGGGGGGGGGCGGGGATGGTCACCTCCTCTCACTTTCTAAGCAGGGGAAGTGTCCATGTCCTTCCTCTGTGCAGTGTCCTTACACAGCTACTGGGCGGCACTACGGCCTGGGAAAGAGACCCAGGCCTTGTAATTATTACTGTGCTTACTTTAAGGTAAGGAGTAGGGTTATAATCTGTTCCTGATCCAGAATACCTCGGGTAGATGTCTGGAACAAAACAAATGCAGAGGAATCTTACAGACCAAACACGGAGGGGCGGGCGAGATGGCTCAGCAGTCTAAGGCGCTTGCTTAGGCAACCTCAGGGACTGCGGTTCGATCCCGGGCACCACATGCTGTGCCAGCCCCCCCGCCCCCACCCCCCAGGGCAGGCTGAGCCGGCCATAATAATGAAAAAAGAAAAACCAACAGACCAAACGCGGGCTGTGGGCGGGACCAAGGGCTCCTGCTCCTCCACCAATCATGATGGGTTTTGGAAAAGGGCGAGAGATGGACGCCTAGAGCCACCTCCGCAGGCTGGCGTTGGGGGTCGGGGGCGAGACTCAAGCCCAAGATTGGCAAAGCCGGCTGCAGCGCTACTTGGGCAGAACCAGAGAACTCAATTTCAGATAAATAACAAATGCTCCTTTTTTTTGGTCTTTTTGGAGATCGGCAAGCACGGTTCCACTGAGCTAGATGATCCCCAGCCTACAGGTACATTTTGCAGCAGATATAAGTCTCAAATACTGATATATATTCTATTGTTATTTGTTTGAAATTCAAATTAACTATGCGACAGGACCATCACCTTGTGACAGAAGGCTGAGGTGACTGAATAAGCCCTTGGAGGCAATGAACTTTTCTATTTGCCTTTGCTGCTGGAATGTTTCCAAAGACCACCATGCATGATAGAGCCATAAAAGCAACATGTTTGCAGAAAGCGTGCAAACTGTTATCTAGAAAACAAAATAAAATTGAAGTACTCCCTCTAGCTCCCTTACAGTCACTAATTCCAGAGGTCTCGCCGCTGCGCAGTGCCCTCTCAGCCCCCACCACCACCCCCGCTGTGCTACCCAAGCATCTCCTACTGGGGTCTGTAGTAATGGTAGCCTGGGTTACTTCTCAGGGACATGAAAGCCACTTTTCTTGAGAACAGCAAGTCTTCCTTAGGCATGTAAGTGTCTGATGGGTGACTAAGATGGGACCGAGGCTCAGCATCTCTGTCTTCACACTGTATCTGTTCCCATTCCCAATCTTAACCCTTGAGACAGACTCAGCTCGGCTTGGCATGTGACACGTTGGTCACTGAAGAAATGACCCAAGAGCTTGGCCTGTCACCCATTGGAGCTGAGCTGTGTTTCTTCCACCCCACACTGTGCTTCCTCAACAGCTCAAGCACAGAAAGTCCTTCAGCCCAGTCACAAAGCCAAGATGCGAATGCAGAAAACAACCACCCCAGCCGCAAGTGTAACTCAGTAGCTCCTGAGCGAAGCTAACCCCTTGCGGGCTCGCCAAGAACAAGGCTGGGAGGGGATCGAGGTATGAGAAAATTCAACAATTTTGGCTGGCCATGCCACCTGCTGGGCCACACCCACCACAAAGAAAAACATCTTTTGAGGCCATAGCCCTGAGCAAGGGTGATTACTGGCCTTTGGCCCACCAAAATGACTAGCAAGTCAGTAGCACCTGATGCTTTGTTCTGCGACAGCAGCTGGCTCACTCTGTAGAGCAATCCCTGGCTCCTTCTGTCCAGAGCCAAATCCAGCTGAAGGCCCTCATGCTCCCCCAGAAACCTCTGCCTGTGCACAAGTGTGCACCAGTGACACTTGGCCCAGTCTCATTTCTGTGATTGAGGTCCAAAGGTCCCATCGCCCCATACCGATGGGACATTCTATATTTTTATTTGCTAAAAACCCAAGCTCTAGGCCACTCACCTTGGTGTGACTTTTAGTCTACCACAGGCACTTGGTTTCTATTAGAACTTCTTTAAAAACAAGTCTCGGTTTCTTTCTTTGTTTCTTTTCCTTTTTTTTTTTTTTTTTTTTTTTTTTGTATTTTAGGACAAGGTCTACAGCGTCTGCAGGGTCTACAGGGTCTCACTACGCAGATTGGATTTGTCGTGATCTGCCTTTGTTCAGCCTCCCAAGAGCTGGGATTACAGGCGCACACCAACATGCCCAGTCTCAATCACCCCAGGGGCAGGGCCCACATGGCATACTGGGGATCGAATCCCCCAAGTCTCAGTTTCTATCTTCAAACATCAGGAAGAGGCCCCAGAGAAAGGAGCAGGGTAGAACAGGGCTGCCTTTGACCCAGACCAAAGTTGAACACCTCAGCCTGCTGGAGAGAGCGCTCCAGACTCGGAGGTGCTTTTTTGTGGTGAGCAACACCGAAGGAGCAACAACTTGCACAGTGTTTGAACAGAGAAAGAAGTTTTTAAAGTATTAATTTAAGAGTGAAAGTGGCCCGACTAAAGAGATCTTGCAGGTTAGCAGCAGAAGTAGTTGGTGGCCTGCAGGGGGCTCGCCTCTCTGCTGTTTCTGTCTTTGGCCACAGTGCTGATTCCTAGAGAACAAATCCCTTTGCTTAAGTTCCAAGTTCCTCATCTATGATTTGGCCCTGATCGTTTCCTTTCTGATCACCTTGCAGCAACTGCTGTGGCAGTCAAGACGGAGAGGGAAGCCTCTCGCCGAGGCCCAAATCTCAGCGGCTTTTGTTCTCAGAGAAAAGCAGGGAGGTGGCCTCAGTGCGCAGGAAGGATCCTGGAAGAGGAGGTTCTGTCTCCAGGGCTTTGTCTTTGAGTCCCTTTCAGGCCAGAAGGGGGCGGGAGAAGCCTGTGGGAAATGAGCCTTGATGCCCACGTTCACCTTCCTGAACAAAGCCCGGTCTCCTGCAGGCTGACCAGCCACAGGGAGGCGCTTGGCTTTGATCTTGGTCAAAGCAGCCTCTCTTTCCTGTGTGGATTCAGGATGATTTAGAAACCAAGCTGTGTTCTTAAAGAGGTCCTAACAGAAACCAAGTGCCTGTGCCAGACGAAGTCACATCCAGACTGGGTCGCCTAGATCACTGTGTGTGTGTGTGTGTGTGTGTGTGTGTGTGTGTTTCTTTTTGTGGTACTGAGAGTTGAACCCAAGGCCTTTGCACTGAGCTAATCCTTTTCTTAATCTTTTGTGTGTGTGTGTGTGTGTGTGTTGTTGTTGTTCTTAAATTTTGAGACATGCTCTTGCTAAATTGTTAAGTTGCCCACTCTCCTCCCTCAGCCTCCTAGGTTGCTGAGATTACAGGTGTGCACCGCCAGGGCAAACTTTCCTTTTATCTTATGCATGCAGTCCCTGTGGTTCAGAGGGGCCTGTGAGCATCCATGACCCATGATCAAACTGGGCTTGGAAGCCCCTCGGCAGTCAGACTCCACGTTGAACCTTAGCCCTGTTTGTCATGGGACACAGTGACTGGAGGAAGTATAAGCAGCTGGCTTGGGGAGGCAGACACAGGGCGGAGAGCCTGAGGATCCTAGGACTGCGGAAGTTTGATAAGGGTATTGGCCCAGCCACAGGAATGCGGGATGGATTAGAGCCCCAGGGCGTGAATGGGAGCCCAGCCAGGAGCCAGAGCCAGGAAATCCACTTATATCTCTCACAAAGGTGTTTTCCGCATGGGCAGCTTTAAAAATGAATCCACAAGCCAGGAACATTTGTTTAAATACTTTAATTAAAATGCACTGTAATATGAAAGCCTAAGTGTACATAAAGTATTCATGTTTACTAAGAAAACAGATTAAAATATTCCCGGTAGCTGAACCCATTTTGATAATGAATTTTTAAACAGCTTCTTGGTTTTAATTGTATTTAAAATATTTATATAGTTAAAAAAATAACTTGCTATTTATTTTCTACCAAGATGTAGGACACGCTGAGACACTTTAAGTCAGTAGAGATTTACCCCACAGAACTACAGGTCCTGTTTCACTACAGAATTAGAATATATCTCAGTTATGGTGTTCTTACCTCTGAGACCCGCCAGCTCCCTTCAGTTTGGAGAATAATGCCATTCTCAATTCAATTTACCTATATTGGCTCTGCAAAAGCACTGAATTTAATGAGATAGTTCAGTGAAATTAAGACATGGCTAATCTCACATCAAAATCAATTTTCCAGGATAATTCTTAAGAGCTATAAGATTCTGTCACTTTATATAACAATCAGGACACATTCAAAGACTGATACCTAAAAGAATAAGTGCATTCACATAAAAATAGATTTCTTATAAAATAGGGAAATGCCTGGAAACATGTCGCCATCCACCAAGGGCAGCATGTTTACTTTATGAGGATAACTGGAATACCAGCTATAGCGGGGAGTTCTCTCTGCACCTGGGTCTTAGAAAATGTAGTGCAAATGTGGAACGACAAATGGGATACTGAAGGGTAAAAATCTCCTGAAATTCCCAGTCTTCCCATTTTAAAAATAGTTTCTAGGGCCGGTGAGATAGCTCAACGGTCTAAAGTGCCTGCGTAAGCAAGCCTAGACAGGCGCAGGGGACCGAGGTTTGATCCCTGGCACCACATGCCATGCTAGCCCTGCCCTCAGGAAAGGGCTGACCAGCCCCCCTTAAGATAATTTCAATAATAGGGAGAGAGATATGTTACAGATGAAATGGAGGAAGAGGAACAGGATGTTAAAAAGAGTTAAGATGCGTTATGTGTACATATCAGTTCTTCTCGATGAATGTAATCATTACGTACCGCAAGCATGTACTGATAAAAATAAAAATTTTATGTGTACCAGTGAAATTATGTCTCTATAATATTATTTTTTTCAGTGTCAAATCTAGGGCCCTGCACACGCTAGACAAATGCTCTACTACTGAGCTTTTACCGCCCACACAATATTTTTTTGACTGTATTATTCTTTTTTGTTTTGTTGGATTTTTTTGTTTGTTTGGTTGGTTGGGTTTTTGAAGACAGAGTCTTGTTATATAGTTTCTCACAGCAATCCTCCTGCCTCAGCCTTTGGAGTGCTAGGATTATAGGCGTGTGCCACTACGCCCAGTTTGCACCATTATTTTAATAGCACAAGACTGGAAATAGTCAAATGCCCATTGGTGGAAGAATAATTTAAATGTCCTGATACAATTGGCTGGACTGTAACCAGGAACCAAGAATCACACTCTTTAGGTATTAACAGGGAACAACAGTAATCTCCAAAATAAATTAAGTGGAAAATAACGGTGGCTCTAGTATGTATTACAAGATCTTGTTTCGTTTTGTTTTGTTTTTAAAAAGGGCCAGGTGCAGTGGTACACACCTGTCATCCCAGCTACAAAGGAAGCTGACGCCCAGGTGTTGAAGGCCAGCTGTGGGCAGCACAGTGAAACCCAGTCTCATAAAATTGTCCTTCACTTCATTGAGTTGTAAGAATTATTTATGTTTCAATACTAGACCCATATGATTTACACTTCTTTTCTTCCATTCTGTACATCTTCGTTACTTTCCTAATAATCTCCTTCGGTGCATTCAATTTTGGAATCATGTCCTAGTTGTCTAGTTTTTTTTGTTGTTGTTTATTCGTTCTTGCTTGCTGATGTTCTCTCTTAATGTCTGGCCAAAAAAAAGGTGGTAAAGGTTTAAAAAAATAAATAAGGAAGGAGAACAGGAAAGAATATACGTCTTTCCTTATGTAAGCACAAAGTCTCTCTTGAGGGGTACAGAAAAAGCTGCTAACAGTGCTTATTCAGGGAGCCACCCAGGAGGCCCCAAGGGTAGGCCGCATGGGGTTTTTAGTGAGCGCCCTTTTGTGCCGTTTAAACATGTCGTTGCCTGTTCTGTTGCATTAACCAAACCTTTTAAAGGGGTAAAATGATAGTGTGGACCATCATTACATTCAGTTCCCCAGACCAAGGGACTGGGCATCCAGTAGACACTGCTGTTCAGCACTCTGAGATTCTGAACTGCTTACACCAACTTGGGAACTCCCACGTTGTTTATTTTGTTGTTGTTGTTCTTCTTCTTCACCCTGGAAATGAATGTTGTTTTAAACTGATGGACAAATACACAGAGCTGCAAGGCCTCAACTGTCACCCAAGCAACTCTGCAGGCTCCTGTGGCTTTACGTAATAAGGCCAGGCCCGTCTGGAAGGAACTCCAGGCCCGTCTGGAAGGAACTCCAGGCCCTTTGGGCTCCTTGCTGCCTGCTGCTGGAAACAAATGACTCAACACTCGTTTTCATCTTTAATCATTCTCTCCCCTAAGAGCCATTCAGTATGTAAATAAAACCCTCTCTATATACATTCATGGCCTAGCTGATGTGTTCTGCCCCTCCTTTTTTAATCAAAGCAGCGTGGTCTGGAAAGACTTTAGGGAGTGTAAGTGGTGTCACATCTGTGAGATTCCACCTTCCAGGATTAATGGAAGTTACTTCTGTAGCTAGTATGTCAAAAGCAGGTGACAGCCCAGTCCCTGCTGGCAATACAGGGGGCTTTTCAAGGTGACAGGCCAGAGGCAGATACTTTGACAGGGCTGTCCTGTTACCCCTAGTGATGCAGCCCCATTGCTGGCAAGCCCATGTCTGTCCTAACTGTCCTGAGAAGATGGTGTGGGATGGAGCTGAAAGAAGACTGGAGAAGCTGAGCGCTGACCACCTGAGGAGCCCTGTGTCCCTCCCAGATACTGCCAGCCAAGGATGGTGAGGTCCCATGCTCCAGCAGGGCTGCCACCAGCAGCACAGCTGTCCTGCTGTTCTTGCTGCAGGGAGAGGACTCCCACAGGGCCCCCTCCTAGTCTTTCCCACCCCTGGCTCCTGCAACAGAGCTTCCCGGGGTGGCAGGGTCCCCTGGTAGTCTCCTGCCTAGGAACTTGAAAAGTGGAAAGTGATTTTGTTTTTAAGATTAACAATCATCAGTGGAAGTTGGGTCTTCCAGGGAGGCTGGGAGCTTGGGGACGCTGACATTGGGTGGAAAGTGTTGATTTTAATGCCAAGCTCACCAGGAGGCACCCCCCTGGGAGGAGCGGGCTGGGCCTCATTCCACAGCATCCTTCTTATCCTTCTCCTCCTCCTCCGGGAGTGTCTGCTCAACAGACAGGGTCTGCTCCCCAGGCTCCGGGCCCGGGCTTACTCGGATCCGCACCGAGGGCTCCTCTGTGCTGGCCAGTTCCCCAGCACCCTCAGGCTTCTCTGTGGAGGCCGGTGGTGGAGAGTGAGGAGCTGGGGGATCCGGGGGGTCTTGGGGGTCCTGGGGCTTCTGGGGCTCCTGGGGCTCCTGGGGCACAGGCTGGTCCGGGGCAGCCTCCCCCGCAGCTTCCTGTGCACTCTTGGCCTGAAATCCAGAAAAGGTGACTTGTGAGACATCGGTCTAGGGGTCTCAGACACCTCCATTTACATGTTTTAATTTTTTTTTTCTATATTGTGGATTGAACCCAGGACCTCCACACTGAACTATATCCTCAGCCCTTTTAAATTTATTTTATTTTATTTTTGAGACATGGTCTTTTTGAGTCACTGATTTGCCCAGGCCAAACTCTAACTTAGAATCTGCCTGTCTCAGCCTCCCAGAGTGCTACGATTACAGTCAGACCTTGCACTGCCAGAGAACAACCATTTGACAGGAATAAAAGTCTGCTGGCCCCAGGCAGCGGTGTCCGAGTTATTCTGGGGAAACAGGATAAACAATGGGAAGTTGAAGGATGAACTCCCGGCAGGCATGGCGGGAGGCCTTGGTGATGTTTGAGGTCTCTGTTGAGTGGCAGGGCAATTGTCTGTCAAGACCAGAGCCCCAGCCCTGAGAGGCACTTGCGGAGGTGACCACAGGGAGGGCCAGGAGGCCTCTCAAAGGCTGACCCATCCAGGGTGCCCACTCCTACAACCAGGGATGGGTGGTCCTGGGGTGAAACAAAAACTCCGAGCTCTTGGGCTGAAGGGTGGCAAAGGCAGGGTCCTTGGGGTTGAGATCCTCTGAAGAAGAATGGGCTTCGATGCCACTCATGTTAGGCTGAGCCCAGTGGGCACCTCCAGCCTGTAGTTTGTCCTCAGGACTATGTGGCTGCAGAAACCTGGCCAAGAACCTCAGCCTTCATGGGCTGCTCAGCCTGTCTGCCCTATCTGAGCCATCTACAAACAGAAGGAGCTGGACGAGGGGCAGAGGACCAGGCAGAGTGACCAGGCAGAGTGACCCTCAGCCACTCAGACCCACTGCAGGTGGTGGCCGGGAAGGTACAGAGGGCAGGCCACATGTGAGGATAGAGACCCCTGCACTACGTTTAACTCGCAGGCTGCTGAAGGAAGTGTGAGGAGTCTTCTAGAACCCAGGACAACTCTAGGATCTGCTGCTCCATTATCTCTGGCTTCTGTACGTCTTCCCACATCTGTCCTGTGCCCCCCAAGCCTGACAATGCCCTTCCAGGGCAGAATGCTTGGATGGGACTTCTGGGGGCATCTTGCTAGAAACAGAACCAAGCTGTGACGGGTAAGCCAGGGAAGTGCTTTCTAGAAGGTGAGCAAGCCAGCCCGCCTGACCTTGGTGACGCCAGGCGAATAGGAGTAACCTGGGTCTTGGGGGGCGGTGGGCTACTTCAGGGCCAGAGGCAGCTCATGACAGAGTTGGGATTTGGCCCAGGGTCTCGGGACTTCTGGGTACGAGCTCCTTGCACTCTGCCATTCTGCCTGCCTGCTGTCAGTGGCGGGGGAAATGCCTTTTATTGGGAACTCATGCAAATTTAATTCAATCTAGTGAAGAGCAGCACTTGGGCACAGCAGACGCATCTCAGCTAGCTTCGTGCTGATCTGAGAGTACTCTTTTTCTGGTGCAGGGAAGTGTTAGAGACAGGATTTCGCTGTGGCTCACACTGGCCTTGAACTGACTACACAGTCCAGGCTGCTCTCAAATTCTCAGCCATCCTCCCCCGGCCTTGGCAGTCCTGACGTTCACAGGCCTGGGCCACCACGCCCGGCACGGAGAGCACTCTTGGGGTTTAATCCATGAACCCACACAGAGGTCCTGGCTCAGCCGTGACCTTGACAGTTGGGGAGCCAAAGGATCTTGACCTCCTTGGTCTGGGGCCAGAGGGGGCTGCATCTGGAAACCTGCTGGGAATCCCAAGTGGTTCTGTGTCACTAGACTCCTGCTGTCTATTGGCACCGGCCTGGAGTGAGGCTAGTTTCACTGGCCTCCTCTGAACTCTGTCATCTAGGTTGACACCCGCTCCTCCAAACAGCCTTGTCCCTGAACACCTGCTTGTCCCCAGCCCCCTCCTCACTAGCAGCCTCCCTAAAGGACAGTCATGAACAGACATAATTAGTGCAATTACTCTAATTGGCATTCTTGGCTTTAGTCACAGAAAAAAGTCCCAGAACTAATTTTGATATTCCCCTTAGAGTTAGGGGAGGAGTTGGATCTATGCCAGGTTGTAAGATTATTTTTTCCTTTCAAATCTTTTGGATCATCACAAACACAATATTAAATAGGAGAACACCACTGCTGCCCTGGGCAGGACATTCCCTGCCCACGCCAAACCCTCCGAGCTCTGCAGCAGCACCAGGGCTTCCTGTCAGGGATCCACCCCTCCCCAACTCAGTCCAAGGATGTGACCCATGTGACCCATGTGACCCAGGCCTCCCAGAGCCTGGACTTCTCGGCCACACTGAATGGTTTAGGAATGGGCATGTGATCCAACTCTGGCCAATGACAGTGGGTCCGGGAACTTTTTCTGGAATCCCTGGGAAGAGATGTTTCTGTTGGGCTTGCTATACCAGTAGGATGTAATCAAAGGAGGCTGCCTGGAAGTGGAGCCATCATCAGAGAAACAGATGCAGAGATAACGCACTGGGAAAACCAGTCCTGCAACTGCATGTGGGTTTTTATTGAGAACTGATTCTGTGCTGGTGACAACGGAGCCCAAGCAGGGCCGGCATATGCTAAGCAAGTGCTCTGCCCCAAGCTGCTTCCTGCGCCTGCATCCAGCCATATCTGAACTCGTCAATCACTGGACTCCCCCACTTCTTTTCTCAAGCTAATGAAAGCTTGTGCTCTGTCACTGGCAATCATGTAAGTCCTGCCTGTATAACGCAGGGTACAACAGTCCCTAAGGCTGTGGCCCGCTCTCAGGTCCCTCTGCCTCCCTGTTCTGCACCTAAAGGGGCGGGATGCCGGGGTTCCCACCGCATTACCTGCTCCAGCAACTGCTGCTGCCTGGCCGCCGCCTCCAGCGCCGCCAGCTCCTTGAGCCGGGCCCGCAGGTGCGCGAGCTTGCCGCCTTTGCCGCCCTTGCCCATCTTGCCTGCTGCAGCCAGGGCCGCGTTGAAGAGCTTGGGGGTGCCAGCCCGCGGCGGCAGGATGAGCACGCTCTTCTGTTCCTTGGGCTTGTTGTTGTTCCTCAGCATGCGCCTGGAAGACAGCAGCCCCGCCTCAGGAGCGCCCTCTGTCGGGAGAGCCGCATCCGCACAGAACCCCAGACGCCAGCGCCGGGCCGTGGGGGCGGTTGTGCATGGTAAGTCTCAGGGTGCTTTATGGGTAGATCTCACTGAATGATTAGACCAACCGCAGCGCGGCGGGTCTCCTGTCTGCACCCAGTGGCAGGCACGCTGGAGCTCAGAGAGGCTGAGCAACTCTTCTGAAGACACAGGAGGGCGCTGCTGGGAGATACCACACTGGGAAAACCAGTCCTGCAGTTGCATATGGGTTTCTATGAAGCACTGATTCTGTACTGGTGAGAACAGAGCCCAAGCAGGGCCCGCATATGCGAGGCAAGGGCTCTGCCTCGCTCCAGGCCGGTGCCAATAGACAGCAGGAGTCTAGTGACACAGAACCACTTGGGATTTCCAGCAGTTTTCCAGATGCAGCCCTCTCTGGCCCCAGACCGAGGAGGTCAACATTCTTTGGCTCCTAGAGATAACGCACTGGGAGGCCTGGGTCACATGGGTCACATGCCCATCCCCAGGGCTTCTTGCACCCTGAGCCTGGTCCTCCGCACGCTGTGGTGGTGGTGGGTGTGGTTGCGGGGGGTGCTACCGAAATCTCTGCGTCCCTGAGAGCACGGGCATCAAAAGAGATGGATGCAGTGCCCAGGCTGGCTCTCTTGTCTTGCGATCTCCCTGGCCAGTATTCTGTCCCCATGATGCCATTGCGCTGTAGGGTGCTCAAGCCAAGGTCAGCGCCAAGCCCTTGCCCCTCCAGAACCACGAGCCGAACACACTCCTCTTTATAAAGCGTCTGGCCCCTCTTCAGTCTTTCCTTTCTTTTGTCCTTTCTTCTTCCCTTCCCCCTTTTTCCCTCCTCCCTTCCTCCCTCCCTCCTTCACTACTTTCCTCTCTTCCTTACTCCTTTCCTGGGAATCGAACCCAGGACCTGGCACACATAGTCAAGCTTTCTCCTCCCTGATCTACACCTTCAGCCCCATGTACTTAAATGTTTGGACTCAGAAATGGGAGGCTCAAGTGGAAACGCACTCAGAGTGCTTTCCTTCTGCTTCATTGTCCTTTCTCCAGTCACCAATGTCAACACACGTCTGAGTCCTTCACAAAGACCCTGGGCCCTCGGC
This sequence comes from Capromys pilorides, assembly GCA_004027915.1. NCBI lineage: Eukaryota > Metazoa > Chordata > Mammalia > Rodentia > Capromyidae > Capromys > Capromys pilorides. Next base: position 32,324 of record PVKN010000025.1, on the reverse strand, counting down.
ACCCTCGCCTGGTGCCCTCACCTCTCTGTGGTCCCCTTCACTGACAGGTGGATAGGACGTGTGTGCCACACGCTTGCCAGAGGACACAAGGAGGGAGGGGCACTGAGTGTGTAGCCGTGGAAGAGCGTGGGCACTGGCCACTGGCTTTGCTGAAGCAGCCAGCCATACTGCAGGAGGCCAAGGAGCAAGAGCCAGGACAGCCCCCGCCATGGCCAGCTAGGAACAGCCCCAGGACCTGGATGCAGCCGGCACCATGCGGTCCTGGAGCTGGCCCTTTCCCCAGGAAGACTTCCAATGAGCCCATTCTTGGCTGACAGCATGGTGACAGTCGAGAGTCTGGATCTATGGAGGCTTCAGCTAAGCCACTCCCAGACTTCTCAGCCACAGAAACTGAGATAACGAATGTGGTTTGGTTTTTTATTGTTTGTTTGATTTTTGCAGGACCAGAGTTCAAACTCACGATTGCACTTGCCAGGCCGGCACTTGTGCCACAGAGCTATCTCCCTGGCCCCGAATGTGTGTGGTTTTAAGGTGCCAAACTTGTTGTGATGCCGTCACACAGCAGTGGGTAATACACACCTAATTCTCAGTTAAGCCTCACCGCAGTCCTCACAAGTAATCTTACTGATTATGCCCGCCTCTAACTGAGGATATGGAATTGCAGAGGGCCAACCCCCAAGGCCACACAGCTGGGACACGGCACAGTCAGAATTCAAGGTCACACTTCTGACCCCAGAACTCCAGATCTTAATGTTCCAAGGCAACACTACAGTCATCACCTTCTTAGGTTCAGACAGTACTTTGGTGACATAGAAAGGCTGGGATGACTGTGGCCCTGACAGTTGGGGAAACTGAGGCTCCACTCACAGGGAAGTAACCTGCCTGAGGTTGCCAGGAAGGAGTCGGGGCAGAATCACAGCCCAAACCTACTGCAATGGACCACTCGTTCTTTTTTTTTTCCTAAACCAGGACAGAATTTTCCATCAAAAGAGCCTTCACCTTTCACAAGGAATTTTTTTTTCCTTCTATGAATATGTGATGAGCAGTTTGGCTCAAGAACAAATGAATTTTGTCTGCAGTCTAATGGCCTAGACTGCTAATTGGCAAATTCATTCATCAGGGTTCCAGCGGAACTTGTTTGTTTAAAAATGAGCCTGTTACCAGCTGCTTATCTAATCAGAGGCAATGGGCTGAAATTGCACGTATTGATATTAATTACCAGAGATTTGCATTTTCTGGCTGCGCTCCCCAAGAGAGCACAAACATGGTAATCCATCAGAGGCCTCTTAGACACCAGCCCCGCACTGTCACCTGTGTTATTGGAGTCCATAATTCATGGTGTGACAGTTGCACGGAGGCTCCATGTGGCACTGAAATGAGACAAAGGGCTGTCTGCAGGGTCTCTGCTGGTGGTTAGTGGCTGTCTCTCTGTTGAAACACTGAGCTGGCTTCTGGGATGTTTCCATATTAAAGAGGCTCTTCTTCGCTTTTATTTTTTTTGTTAATGTTGTTTGTTTTGGCACAGGATCTCACTGTGTACCTTGGGATGGCCTTCAGCTCACCAATAGCCCAGGCTGGCCCTAATTTCATGGTGGTCCTCCTGCCTTGGCCTCCTGAGTGCTGGGATTACAAGGTGTGCCAAATCACCAGGCCTGGCTTTCCCCTTCATTTTTGGATGATGCACACTTCTCTATGGTTAGGATCCTGTGTCACCCCAGAGAAAGGAACAGGCATAAGATCTTTTCCTCTCCTTTTTTAAATTGGGGATCTTGGACAGAATCCCACAGCAGGTGTGGCCTCACCAACTCAGATGTCCCTGGTTCCTGTCCTCCTCAGACAGCATCTCTCTTTTGCTGGGCAGAGCTTGCGCTCGGCGCCCACCTCTCTCACAGCACCTCAACCCTCTGAAGCCTGGGCAGGTTTGGGGCTCCCTCTGGGTTAGGGGCTTTTGTGTGGCCTTGAGGGCCCTGCAGGCTCCCACCTAAGCCAGGTATGGGAAGGCAGAAACAAAAACAGAGATCTGTTCACAGTTTTCAGACACAAGCCACTGAATCTCATAGTTCCTATGATTATCTTCTGTGAGGTCCTTTCAAACACTGACTTAGCAAATCCAGAACCACCACTCCCAGGGACACACAGGTGATGCTCCCGCAGGCCTTGCTCAACCCAGGGTGCCTATCCTGGCTCTATGCACACTTCCGCCCCGGTCATCCTGTTTCATGTACATCGTTAACACTGAGATTTATTCTTTCTGTCTCTGCCCCTGTCTCTATCTCTGTGTCTTCTTTGTCTCTGTCTCTGTGCCTCACTCTCTTTCCTTCCCTCCTTTTTTGTCTTGGGAGGGAGCCTGGCCCCTGCTCCTGTAGCCAAGTGTTCTCTCCCTGCACTGCACCCCAGCCCCACCTCATGGCCAGCAACTGCACAGCAGCCCGTGACCGAGGCCTACGTAACGCGTTTCACATATGCTTTCTGGGCTGGCACAGTGCAGCCTTCTTGTGCTTGGAGACATGAGGTAGCACTTTGACACTCCGCCTAGGGCCATTTAAAGCAGCAAAATCAGGCTGGTGAAATGGCTCAGCGGTCTAAAGCGCATGTGTCGGGGAGTTTAGTCCACCACAGGGACCGCGGCTCGATCCCAGGCACCACGTGCTGCGCCGCCCCCCAACCCCCAGGGAAGGCTCAGCCAGCCATAACACAACAAAACAAATGTGGTTTAAGAAAATAAAATAAACTTAAAAAAAAAAAAAAAGAATAAAGCAGCAAAATCACCAAGAAAAGGCACAAAACTGGAACACTGGTGCTAACCTGACCACAGGAGAGTCGTGTCTGGAGGCTTCGAGCTGAAACAAGAGGGCCACACACCTGGCCCACCACAAAGGCCTCACTGAGCATTGATCTTGGGGTCACAGATGCATTTTAGTGAGAAGACTTTGCAAACATGGAACCAGTGAATAACAGGATCTACTCTATCTCCATGTCCCGCTGAGGACCAATGTGACAGGGAAGGTGGGCGGTGTTATTGGAATAGCTCCTATGGACGGGACCTTGGTGGGACCTGGGGGGTTTTCTGAGAGCAGCCAGGTAAGCTGAGGCACAGGGCAGCTTCCTTCCCCAGTGGACCTGAGCAGCTTGTGTGCGTGAGGCTTCAATATGGACTCTACATTCCTTCACCTTGCAGCTGCAAAGAGATTATGTAAAAGCCTAAGCCACATCGAGCCCCCCTCATATAGACCCCTGCATGACTCCCATGTCCCTCAGACAAGAGCCAAAGCCATGAACAGCCCCTGACTACAAGGGATGAGCCAGTCTCGTACCCTCTTCTTTGATCCCACACCATGTTACATCAAATTTTTTTCTTTTTGAGACAGGATCTCACTTTATAGTTCCAGCCGGCTTTGATCTCACTGTGTAGCCCAGGCTAGCCTGGAACTCACAGCAATCCTCCTGCCTTGGTCTCCTGGGTGCCGGGATTGTAGGTGTGCGCCACCAGGCCCAGCAGCACACCAATGTTCTCCCCCATGCTCTGCACATACGGGGAGCATGCTTTGCTCAGAGTCTTTGTCCATGGGTTCTCTCTGCCTAAAATGCTTTTCTCAGCTCACCCTCTGCAGGGGACTTGGCCAAGTGAAAATTTAAACAACAGGAAGTAACAGGAAATTTAGATTACTGAAGGAGGCTGTGTCTCACTCCTATCTTCCCCTTTCCCCCAGGAAAGCCGCCTAGCCTTAAGACAGCACCTTGCCATCTGCCTATCTTTTTCTTTCTCTCTTGCACTGAAAGAAAAGCGGGTGAATTCTGGGTGGAGTGTGATACTCCTGGGAGTTTCCCTATGCTGGATGCCCCCAGTGGAGGCCACCCTGCTGGGCTGTCTGTGATTATCTGTGACACTCCACTCTGCAGGTAGCAGCTGAGATGCCAGCTCTTCAGAACACCCCCAGCCAGGGCCTCTCAGACAGCTACCTCTGTCCCCATCCCCAACACATAGCTGTGTTTCTCATAGCCCTTGTCACAGCTAACGCAGTCCACAGCACCCATTTTAATCCCCCATTTCTTGGCTAAAATATAAGCTTCATTTGTTCCCTGTTGTGTTCCCTGCTGTATTTTCTAAGTCGCTAAATTACCCAGGCTGAGTTGGAACTGCTGATCTTCTTGCTTCAGCTGCTAAGTGCTGAGATCACAGGTGTGTACTATCATACTGTTAGGGTACCATTTTAGAGAATAAAGTAGAAAACAAGATTATGTGATAAAAAGGTAAATGAGGGCTGGTGAGATGGTTCAGCAGTCTAAAGCGCTCGCTTAGGCAAGCTTAGGCAACCTCAGGGACCGTGGTCCAATCCCTGGGACCACATGTTGTGCCAGCCCCACCACCCCCCAGGCAGCCATTATATATATATATATATATATATATATATATATATATATATATATATATGGATAAATGAGAAGGAAATCCAATATGAGAATTAAAAAATAACTTCAGTGCTTGGGCCTGGTAAGGCAGGAGGATTTCAAGTTCAAGCCCAGCCTGGGCACCTTTGTGATTTAGGAAGACCCTTTCTCAAAATAAAAATGTAAAAAAAAAAAAGATGTATCTCAGTTTGAAGGCCCTGGGTTCAATCCCTGGTAGGCTTTATCCAACTGGAACCTTTTCAGGGTCACAGGATGGATGAAAAGGAACATGAAGATTATTAGCATCTTGTGAGTTCCTCAGAGTCCAGATGCCCACAGGAGACATTCCCACGCTGTATTTGTTTAGCTGTTTGTTTTTTGAAACAGGGTCTTGCTACACAGTACAGGCTGAACTTAAACACAGTTTGTAGCCCAGGCTGGCCTCAAACTCATGATGATCCTCCTGCCTCAGTCCCTTAAGTGTTGGGATTACAGGTACATGCCACCATGGCTGGCTCCCACACTCTATTTTATTGTATCTTTACAACAACAAAGAAAAGGTTTGGGAGGTTGAGGCAGGAGGATTGGTGCAGGTTCCAGACCAGCCTGGGCTACAAAAACGAGCTCAAGGCCAGCCTGAATCGCATAGCAAGACCCTGACTCAAAAAGACAAAAAAAAAAAAAAAAAAAAAAAAAAAAAAAAAAAAAAAAAAAAAAGAATAAGGTGGTTCTGTTTACTTACAAAAGGATAACCAGAAAGTTGAAGTAACTTTTTGAAGGTCACATAGCCAGCAGCTCGTACGGAAGGGCTTTGTACTCCATCAGCTTTGCAAGCCTGTTGCAGGCTTTCTACCACACTGTATCTCAGCTGCTCAATTAAATCTGATCTTAAGGACTGGAAATAAGAATCCTACTTTTCTAAAATATCACCCATTCTCCATCAACACAGAAGCCAGCTAACCTAGGTTATTCAGAGCAGCCCTGTTTATACCTGCGAGGCACCAGAACAGCCCTCGACGCTGGTTCTCAGGAGCACTCCTGACCAGCGAGGGCGAAGGCAGAGGTGATCACCTGGGGACTGAGAAGCACAGCGAGGTGCAGAAGGCCTCGGGGATGTGCTATCTGCTGGGGGGGGGGGGGAGGCACGAGAAAAGCCAGGCTCTGCCTATTTCTACAAAAGTGAGCCCAAGAGGAGGGCAGAAACCACTGACCCAGGTTCGATTCCCAGTACACATGCCGTGGGGGCCCCCCCAGGTGCAGCCTCGCAGAATATCTGACATTTCTCTGACTTGTCTAACACTTCACTTCTACCTTGTTTGGTAGAGTTGCAACTTTTAGAAACATGGCAGTGTTTACATACTCAAAAGAAAATAGCAACAACAAATCACTGAACAGCACAGTGGGAAGCTGAAGCAAAGCCCCTACCTGGATTTCAGATGGACAAAACACTGAGAGGGACAAGAGAGCTACCCAGTTTTTTAAAAAGTGTTTATTTGGTACAGGGTCTTGCTATGCAGCTTAGATTCATAGTGATCCTCCTCTTTCAGCCTCCCCAGCTCTGGAGGGAGTGTGCCACCATGCCTGGTTTTGGTGGCCCATACAGCATGTGGTGCCAGGATTGAACCTGGGTCCTTGAGCTTGTTAGGCAGGTGATTAGATTGCTGAGCTATCTTCCCTGCCCCCCAATTTTGTGTGTGTGTGTGTGTGTGTGTGTGTGTGTGTGTGTGTGATGGTGATGGTACTGGAAGTAGAACCTTAAGGCCTCCTACATGCAGGGCAAATGCTCTACTGCTGAACTATGTCCCTAGGCCTTTTTAGGTAGTCCAGGCTGGCTTTGAATTTATGGTCCTGCCTCAGCCTCCTGTGTAGCTGGGATGGCAGGCATGCATCACCAAGTACAGCTGAAGACTTCTTTTTTAGCAGTGGTAGATCTGGGATAATTCTGCTCTTGATCTTAGCCAAAAGGCCAAGAAGCGATCACTTATCTTCTTGTTTGTTTGTTTTTGGTTTTTTTTTTGGTGGGACTGGGGTTCGAACTCATGACCTTGCACTTGCCAGGCAGGCATTTGTGCCATGGAGCTATCTCCCTAGCCCTGATAATTCTGAAATTACCTTACACTGTAGCACTGAATAAGGATTAAGGCAACCACATTTTCTAACAGTGGAGAAGGGATATATAAGCATGAAAGAGGAAAAAATCAGAATGAATTCTGCAGTGCTGGACTGAAATTATTTTATGGATAGATTACTTGACATAGACAGAAACATCCATGGTTTTTGTTTTCTGTTTTAGTTTATCAAGACAGGGTCTCCCTGTGTAGTCCAGGATGGTCTTGAACTCACTATGTAACCCAGCCTGGCCTCAAACTCACAGCCATCCTCTTGTGTCACCCTTCCAAGTGCTGGTATTACAGGATGAACCACCTCGCCTAACTGCTGCCATATATATGTGCCTGCGTGCAGGCAGCCAGCTACTTGCTCATGTTAACGTGCGCACTTGCATGCCTGCAGCTTACAGGGGAGACTAAGTGCGTTTCCTGGCAGTTCCCCAGGCAAGCACTGCTAGGACTCAGACCTTGGTTTTGAAGAACCATTCCCAGGCTGCAGGTAGCTGCATCCTTAGCCTGTGGGAGGCTTGTGGTCCAATCCCCAGCACCTCATACCCTACCAAATGGCCCTCCATAGTCTCCCATGAAGGGGGTTTTGGCTCCTTGTGGAACAGCCATGTCCAGGGACTCAGCAGGGACAGCACAAGACACGCCTTCTGCTCCTCAAAGAAGCAGCAAGTGTTGTAATTTGGTGGCATGTAGAAAGGGTCACAGAATTAGTATGAAGGGATATCCATTGGCCAACCCTGGGGACATCTGAGTAGTGACTGCAGCCAGATGTGTTGGCGCACACCTGTAATGCCAGCACGGTGGGAGGCTGAGGCAGGAGGACACCAAGTTCAAGCCCAACCTAAGCAACTAAGTGATTCAGTGCCCAAAATAAAAAATAAACTAATTAAATAAATGAAAGATATATACAATCTAAAGAGAAACCAGAGTATAAATTAATTAATTAGGGCTGGGGGTATAGCTTAGTGTGAAGGCCCTGAGTTCAATCCCCAATACCACAAAATAAAAATAGAAAAGAGACTATAACAGGATATTCATGAAATAAATTCATGCACATATGAAAGGCAAATGAATAAACAAATGGGGGTGAAGCCCTTGGTTACATAGTGAGTTCAAGACCATCCTGGACTACATGGGGAGACCCTGTCTCGATAAACTAAAACAGAAAACAAAAACCATTCCTTGTGGTAGAATGGATATGAAAGGAGAAAAGAATCACCATCCTGCAAACCGTATAGCAAGTGACTTAGCAAGAAACCCTAAGAAGCAGTGGGTGACAGTGGGGTGCAGGTAGGACACGTACATAGTTCAAAAGTTATTCCCTTTGTTTTCTGAGATGGGGTCCCACTGTGTAGTTTAGGTTGGCTTTGAATCCATTATGTACCCCACACTGACCTCGAACTCACAGTAATCTTCATGCCTCAGCCTTCCCGGTGCTGGGATTACAGATATTCACCACCATGTCTGGTTCAAAGTTACTCCCTTTGGGGTTAATAACTAACTTAATAATTCACTTTTGTTGTTGTTCTGAGACAGGGTCTCACTCTGTAGTTTAGTTTGGCTCTGAGTTCACTACATAGTGCAGGCTGGCCTTGAACTTGCAGTGATCCTCCTGCCCGAGCCTGCCAAGTGCTGGGACTACAAGTGTGCACCACCATGCCTGGCTTATGTACTTATCTATTGCCAAGAGAAAAACACCACAACTTATATTGCAGAAACATCAGCACCAGGTGACAAAAGTAAGACTCATCAGCTCCCTTTCCCCCCTCCCTGAGCAGGACACGATAGCACTTCCAACTGTTCCTAATGAATACAGAGATCCTGAAGGTGATTACAAGAAAACACCTGCCAAATGCAGACTGAGGGTCGATGTACAAGATAACCAATCTGCGTCCCTCCAAGGAGTCAAAGACACTAAAGGTGGAGACCATGGCTCTTTCCTTAATCTGGGAAGGAGAAAGGGAAATGCAGAGCTGTGGAAGACGCTACCCCAGCCCTGGCGGAATGAGGGTACGGCACACAGGAGACAGTGAATATCCTGATCTGATAAGAGTGCCCTGGGTGCAAGAGGAAGTCTTTGTCCTTAGCAATCTTTTTTAATGAAAAAGTACATCACATACCTGGCCTTCTTCCGGAGCAACTTCTGAGACTCAGGATAATGTACCAAAATTTCATTCAAGTCCTTTTTATCCAGAATGAAGAGGTTGGTGAACCCGTGAGCCACCACGTTGGCAGTGCGCCGGTTCCCGCCCCCAACGGCCAGCAGGCTGGGAGACAAGGGAGGCCATGAGACCCTGGGGGCCTGGAGGCTGTGCTTCGGATCTTGCTTAGCGCTGCCACCATGGCCCTCCGTGGGGCACAGTCCCAGCCAGTGGGCACCCAGACCTCCCCGCACAGCCAGTGGGGCCAGTGCTGCAGCCCAAGGACCCAGACCCACCGCTCACCACCCCCTTCCTGGCCTACACCCAGGGCCTCCTGCCCCCCCAGCGCCTCTCACCTGATTTCTCCGAACACAGATCCTGCTTTTAGCGTCACCAGCACTGCCTTGCCGTCAGGGCCACCCAGGACCTGCACCTGGCCCGCCTGGATGATGTACATCTCACGGCCAATCTCCCCCTGAAACAAAAGAAGCCAAGCTGCTCCACCACCACCCCCAAGCACCCTCCAAGCCAGGAGCTGTGCCCAGAGGCTGGTGGACCTGCAAGGAGGCACCAAAGCAGGCCCCAAGGGCACCTCTTGGTGTGGTGTCTGAGATGGTCGCTTTCTTCTTGGGCTCCAGACACCTCATGCAGGGGACCAGGGAGACTGAGCAGCCCTTGCCCCACCCACCTACCAGGTTCCCGCAACAGTCCGTGGTGGCATGGGATGGAAAGTGCCTGGCAGCCAGGAGGTGCAGGGCGATGATTCTGTGGATCCCCACCCACACCCACAAGGGAGGCCCAGTAAGCTGGGTGGTGGTTCTGCCATTACTCAACATCCTGGTGCAGCCCCAGCAGCCAGCATCTGCCCACTGAGATAGGCGGCAGCAGTGGGGTCCTGTGGTCCATGGTGCTTCTCCAAGCCTGTCCATGGCAGTCCACGCCCTCAGCCTCCAAGACCTTCTGATGCGGCGCATGATTGCAATGTGTTTTATTTTTTTTGCACTGGAGATTGAACATACGTGCTTTGCACTGAGCTATATCCCTAGATCTTTAATTTTTTTTTTTTTTTTAGGGAAGGGTCTACAGAGTGTTCATGGTCTCACTGCTAGATTCAGACTCGTAGTGATCCACCTGTTTATAGCCTCCCAAGAGCTGGTATTACAGGGGTGCGCCACCACGCACAGCCTCAATTGCCATCTCAGCATGCCCAGGGGTGGGACCTGCATGGCAGTAAAACATTTTAAAGACAGGGTTTTGCTAAGTCATTAGCTGCTCAGGCCGGCTGGAACTTGCAATCTTCCTTTCTCAGCCTGCCGGATTCTGCTTTTCTAAGGCCATAAAGCAAGGATGAGGCTCAGCCAGGATTCGAATCCAATCTGGTTTCAGAGCTTGTGACTGTTATAAGCTGAACTGGGTCCCATTCCTGATCCACAGTTCAGCTTGTAACAGTCATGAAACCCCAATTCCCAGTGCCTTAGAACATGACCTGACTTGGTCATAGAGTAGTGGTAGATGCAACTAGAATAAGCCTGCCCTGGAACAAGCTGGGAGCCAAATCCAGTCGGACTGGTGTTCTCACACAAAGTGACCTGGGCATGGTGGGAGAACGATGGTAGAACAGAGAAGCTGGGCCTAGGGCAACGGCCATTCAGTATCGGCTCTGATGGCCTCACCAAACTCCCAATGCAGCTGAGTCCCAGGGTGAATGAACACAAGGAGGGAGGGCCAAGGAGGGAGTGGGGAGAGGGTGCGGGAGCTTGCGGTCAGCCTGCCACCTTCCAGTCCTCAGGGCCTCCCCAGCCCCACCGGGCCACCACCTGTCAGTCACACCTGGACAGCACCCAAGGACACCAGCACACCTTCCCAGGTAGAAAGCATCCTGGGCTGTGGTCTCTGGGACACCTCACTAGCAGGCACCCTGGCTATCTCAGGGACAGTGTCAAGCAGAGCCAGTAGGCAGAGGGCGTGGCTCACACTCCCACACGCATGTACTTCACCTTGAAACCCCGACCTCACCACCACCTGATTGATCTCCTCTCAGGAAAGCAAACTGCATTGCCACGCAGGTGACAGCACAGCTGTGGCGCCCACTCTGCACCAGGCACGGCGCCAAGCTACGGCCTCTCTTATTTAGTTCTCCCAGCCACCACATGGGAGGTGCTTACCCATGCCCACACTTTATCAGAAAGAAGGACAGGACTCAGACAGGGCATGCCACCTACCCAGGGCTGCACAGCTAGGAGGTGACAGCACAGCTGCCCAGGCAGATCACACTGCTGTTTCCAAACCCCTCTTAGCCCCTCAGACTGAAGCTTCACATTCTCAGCCATCTACAGCATCCTTTTCTCCCTCTTCCTCCAGTGCTCTGCTTCCAGAAGATTCTAGGTATGTGTTGCAGCACATACACCTAGAGTCGGGGCCTTCTTGGGCTGGGGCTCCCCAGGCTTGCAGGGCCTGCTTGGGCATCATCTTCTCAGTACACACGCCCCACCTTGCTGCCAGCTCCATGCAAGAGCACTGAACTCTGTGTGGTACCCCCCCACACACACCATGGCTTTGCCAGGGAGGCCCTGGAAGCTTCCTCCATCCCCTCCCTGTGGATTAGGGCTCCTATCTTATCCCATCCCATGTGGACAGAGAACTGTGGACCCGCGTGACAAAGCCTGGGCCCCATACAGATGCACCCTCAGGCTGATCCCCGCTGGCACTGCAGCTCCTGACCCTCTGTGACAGCACCTCTGCCACCCAGGGTGTCCCAGCCCTGCCCACCCCAGGGAGGACACCAGCTTGGCCCGCTTTCCATGCTGCATTGCATACCTTCTTGCACACATAGTCATTGGGCAGGTAGACCACGGAGCGCAGGCGCTTCAGCATGTCGAAGATCATTTGCCGGTCACAGCCCTGCCCGGTGGAAGGGAAGAAGCCCCATTAGAGGATGCCCAGGCTAGGGGGTCCCCAGAGTCCCAAAGGAGAGAGCACTGCAAGGGTATACCTGGAACAGCGCCACTTTGCTAACGATGTCGTAGTTCACATCGATGGCAAGGTCCAGCCGCATCTTGTCCGGAAGCTGCACCATCAACTCTGACTCGTCTGTGAACAGGACATGGGGTATCCGAGCAAGGGCAGCCCCAACCCCCATACCCCTACAGCCCTGACCACCTTCCCTGCTGCTCTAGATCCCAACAGCTGTCACTTCTAGGCCTTTGTCAATAGGTTCCTCCATCAGGAAAGCCCTACGCCCTTCCCTGACTAACTCCCACTCATTCTTCAAAACCCAGTTCCAAGGGGCAGGGGAGATAGCTCTGTGGCACAAGTTCCTGCCTGGCAACTGCAAGGTCATGAGTTTGAATCCTGGTCCCGCCAAAAACAAAACAAAGCAAAACAAACTAACAAACAAAAAACCCAGTACCAATGTCACCTCTTCCAGGAAGCCAGCTCCATGCAAGAGCACTGAACTCCAGATGCCCCCGACCCCACGCATGGACCTACCCAAGGCTTCTGGTTTGTCCTTGCCTGGACACTACCAATGCAGTCTCTGCATCAGGGGTTCCAGGACCATAGCATTAGTCATCCTTTTATTGCAGTTGTCGATGAAACACCCCCCATACATACATGAGGAGAACATTAGCAGGAACTAGTTTATCTTATCTAGTATTTACCACGTTCCAACTGTGTATATTCCCTTATGTGCATGAATGTGTGTGTGTGTGTGTGTGTGTGTGTGTGTGTGTGTGGTGCTAGGGATTGAACACAGGACATTTGCACTGAATTACATCCCCAGGTTTTATTTTGTTTGTTTATTTATCTTTTTGAGACAGGATCTTGCTATGCAGTTCAGGCTGGCCTTGAGCTTTTATAGCCCAGGCTGATCTCGAACTCACACTGATCCTCCTGCCCCCTCCCAAGTGCTGGGATTACAGGTGTGCGCCACCATGCCCGGCTTACATCCCCAGGTTTTAAAAACTTGTATTTTGAGATAGGGTCTCATGAAATTGTCCCAGCTGGGCTCAAACTTGCAATCCTTTGCCTCAGCCTATAGTGCTGGGATGACAGGTGCACACCACGATGCCTGGCTTTTAAATCAATCTTTCTTCTTCTTTAATTTATTTTCCTATTTTTATTTTTATTTTATTTTATTTTATTTTTTTGTGGTGCTGGGAGTTGGACCCAGGGCTTTGCATATGCTAGGCAAGTGCCCTGTTGCTGAGCTACATTCTCAGTGCTTCATGTGCCTGCTTTTCACAAAGATTGATTCAGCCCCCTCTGCAACCCAAGAAGCCTCACTACTGCAGCCTTGTAGACAAGCTGGTGCATTGGTTTGCCCAGTGTCATGCAGCCAGAGAGTCAAAGAAGAAGGTGCCCTTATTCGTGTGGCCTCAGAGCCTTTGCAGGGGAGCAGGGCCATGTCCTTGGTGCCCACTGTGGGGTGAAGGTGCCCTGACCAAGGGAAGGATGGGAAAGCGGACCCAAGGAAGGGCTCCTCCTTCCTGGTTCAAGCATCAACTTTGATTTCCAGCAGGGCTGTGTCTCAAGGTGAAATGAGGAGAGAGGGGAGCCTAGGAGACAGGCCCTCAAGTCCTCAGGAGTGTTGTGACAGCTACCTCCCAGGCCTCTCCAGAGCCCTCTCACATAAACCTTTGGGGCCACAGCCAGGTGAGGGCCCAGTGCTTGGGCCTCAGAGACACAGGACAAGGGAAGAACCAGAAGGCCTTGGGAGGGGGACAGTCTTACCCAGCATGCCTTGCGAGTGCCAGGTGTACTCATACCAGGTCTTGACGCGGTTCTGTACGGACCTAGGGATCTTGTAGAAGTTCATGTACTTCACTGTGCTGTCCATACAGCTGCGGTAGTAAGTCTGTCCTGCGGTGGCCGCCCCTACCACATCTCTCATCTAGGGCAGGACAGGAAGCAAATCCTTGGGATGTGTCGCTTTACTCAGGCAGGGGCACATGCTCACAGAGGAGGAAGGCAGGGAGGAAGACAGATGTCTGCATGCAGAAGTTTCCTGGTGGGAAAAAATCCCACCTCCAGGGTGGATTGGGAAGCGGAGCTGCTGGCCTCTCTGGTGGCCACAGACCCTGAGGAGACACCTCTTCAAGCTGGGCTGACCCAGAGACACTCTAGCCACTTTGTCCAAGCCCTTAGTAGAGGAAATATGAACCCAGTATACAGTTCCTCAGGATGGGGCCCTTCAAGGGCTCCTGTGAGGACTCCTGAATGTCACCTGCCCTGACAAGAAAACAAGATCCCCTTGCAAGTGGTCAGAAACACAAGGGCCTTCTCCTACCTCTCATTAAGCCATGCAGCCCAGCTCACCAGGAAACCCAAAGGGACCAACACTGTATGTGGACTTGACTTTGGAGAGGGATGGGAGATGGGGCCCACCCACCTCCTTCCCCTTGCCCCGCTGGACACTGCACCATAGGCTTCTGATTCCCAGTCCAGTGCTCTCCCCAGATGAGCCCTGAGGGTGAAGGGCTGGGACCCAGCTACCTGTCCAATCATGACAGAGAAAGCGAAGACACCCGTGAAATAGTTCAGCAGCTGGAAGATGATTTCAAAGAGCGTCTGGGGATCGGGCAGCCCCCCGATGGTGATGAGGGTCTTGACAGCCCAGTAGTAGCAGCGAATGTAACTGGCGAGAGAAGAGGAAAGGGGCATAGGTCTTAGCAGAACACAGCAGCTGGACACACTGGCCAACCTGAGGCAAGCTCGTTCAGACACCTGCAATGGGAGTGCGCTGTACAAAGAGGGAGAGCATACAGGCTGTAGGTGCAAGGCGCCTGCCTCTGACTCAGGCAGAGCACGTCACAGTTTGTCCCTGGCTCTGCCCCACCTGGGCATGGACAGATACAAAAATGGATCCTTCAGAAGATATCTAGAGAGAGTTGGCAGGAGGATGGGGGGATAGACCTGTGCTGGTGCCAGGGCTCCCACAGTTTGCTGTCCTGTCATGCTGCCTCACAGAAGCAAGTGCTACAGTTTCTATCCAGATGTCCCCCCAAAGCCCCAAATCTGGGGATGAGGGGAGTGATTGGATCATGGAGGTATGATGGTTCTCAGGTGACTAATCCACTGATGAGTTTGTAGCTCGTTGGAGGCGTGGCCTGCAAAAGTCCATCTCCCTCCTCCTTCCTCGATCCCTCTCTGGCTTCCCACCCCTGAGGAGCCAGAGCTGTTTCTCCTGTGCCTCGTCCCTCTGCCCCCCTGCCCTGCTGTGGGGCCAGTGACTATGGACTGAAATCTCTACCAACCACAAGCCAAGTAAACCTTTCTTCCTTTAACTGTGAGCATCAGGTATTTAGTCCCAGCAATGAGAAAGTAACTAAGACAAAGAACAGCATCCGAGCTGAATGCCCCTGTCAGCCCTTGTAGCTGCAGGTTTGCATTTGGAGACTCTAACCAAGCCCAGGTGGAAAATGATGGATGGATGGATGGATGGATGGATGGATGGATGGATGGATGGATGGATTGATATTGATTGATTGATTTTGCAGTTCTGGGGATTGAACTCAGGTGCTTTCACTTGCCAGACAAGCACTTATTCTACTGAGCTATTGGAAAATGATTTTTAAAACTGTCTACACTGAACAGGACAAACAGCTATCCTTTTTTTTTTTTTTTTTTTTTGTGGCCGGGCTCAGCCGGCCAGAGGGCAGGGCTAGGGCTGCACGTGGTGCCAGGGATCGAACTGCAACTGCGGTCCCTGCCACTTTGCCTAAGCAGGTGCTTTAGACCGCCTATCGGCTCCCAGATATCTTTTCTTATCAGTACTCCTTAAATGATACATTGTAACAAGTATTTATGTAGCATTTGCCATTTATTAGGTATTTTAAACACTGTAAAGATGATTTAAAGAGTATAGGAGGATGTGCATGAATTATATGAAAATACCACATCACTTGCTCTAAAGTAGAGAGCCTGGAAGCACCTCCTGTGGCCGCGGAGGGGCACTATCTTGACAGCCACCTTTCCTGAGTCTTCCTCTTCATCATCCATTTTCCAGGTAGTTGAACTGAGTCTCCCCCGCTTTCACCCTCAAAGGGAAAGCGAGCTCCTGCGATTACCAGCTGGCAGGTGCCAGAGCCGGGCGGGATCCTTGAAGGAGGGAGGTACGGTAGCTGGGGTCTGGCTGTGTGGTACACGGCACGGGAAGTGCTCTGGGCTTGTCTAATCATCCAGGGCAGCAAGAGTCCCTAGACCTGTCCACGCCTCCAGGCTAAGTCCGCAGGAGCCAGGAGGAGGGAGGCGGGCAGGGCTGCTAGGTGGACGAGCTGCCGGCTTTCCTGGGCTTCCTGCCTCCACTCGCCAGCCTTATGCAGCCTGGGAGCTCAGACACGGGTTCTGGACTAAAAGCGCTCAGAGCCACTTTCGAGCTGTCTAACCCGGCAGTTTCCTCCAAGTCCCCAAGCCCGGTTTCTGCACCATAAAATGGGGATGGGGCGGAAAGTCCTGCACAACCACCACGAACACAAAAAAGTGCTGCGTGGAGGGAGTGCGTGGTCGCCGGTGCCTGCGGCGTGCCAGCAGGGGGCACAGCGGAGCACTGCGGAGTCCGCGGGAAGGCTGCAGGGAGGCTGGGCAGTGTGCGCTGAGTGCTGGGAGAGGGGGGCAGAGGTTGCTGGGCAACTGGAGGGGAGTGGCTCTGCTTCTGACTAGGTGTGGCTTTGGGCTTCACCGGCTTCATTGTCGCCAGTTGCCTGGAAATCTCAGGGCGCACAGCCTGCCCAGTCCAGCTCCCACCGTTCGGGTCCTGGCCACCGGAGGGCGCCCTAAGCAGCTCTGGTGGGGACGGAGCAGTCTCATTTTTCAGACCCTGGCTGAGAGCTGAGGGACCACGACTAGGGGCTGGGGGCGCCAACAGAGAGCGAACAAAGGAATGACGTCCACAAAGCTCTAGCTTCCCCCCAAGTGTTTCCTCACTGGAGTAATCTTTCATGGGCATGGCACTTCCCAGAGACCTTCAGGAAGTCCTGTGCTTCCCGCTCTGGCTCTGCCGGGACCCTCCCTCCATGTCCCAGAGATGGACAATAACCACACATGTTGGAACCCAGGTCCCCTTCTTCCTGGCCATCTCTTCCCATGATTGCCACCACCCCAAAGTGGGTCCTTGGATTACTGAAGCTTAAACCCCTTTGAAAATGGAAGGAATGCCAGGAAAGTCTCCTTGGAGAAGCTGACATTGTCTTAGAATTTCACTGCAAATTGCAGAGGGGGGGGGGCTAATTTTGAACAGGAGTAAGACCTACCAATACACAGTGGGCATTTGCTCAGAGTCTTCCAGATCCTATGTGGGCCTCACCCTGGCAGTCCAGATAGCCCACAGCAGCTTTGTGCCAAATGCTGTGTGGTCCCTGGGGGACACCCAGCTCTGGAGAGCAAGGTTAGAGTCCCTTGGGAAGACTGCTTGGCAACGTGGCTACACCCACCTTTCTAGAAACTTCCACCGACCCAGTGCCTTTCAGCCATATTGGGCTCCCAATCCTTGACTCTGCTATCTTGCAATGTCCCACCATTCCACTTTGAAATTTTATTATTTTGTGTTTGCAAGGCTATTAACAGAACCCAGGTCCTCCTGCGCATGCTAGGCAAGAGCTCTACTACTGAATGACAGGCAAGTGCTTATTCTGTTGTGCTGTCTCCCAGCCCCAACACCCAATTCTTTTTATTTTGAGAAAGAATCTCCCCAAGTTACCTGGGCTGGCCTTGAACTCTCTAACCTTCCTGGTTAGCATCCCGAGTAGCTGAGGTGACAGACACTTGCCATCTTACCCAGCAAAAACTTCTCCCCTCTCTCCAAGTGATTCCCTCTCTCCAGGCTCCCTGTCCTGCTCTGCATTTCCCTAAGCCAAGGCCATGCCTCACTAGCTTAACTTGGGCACAATTTGCCTCACCCATTTCCCCCCACACACACACACACCAGGCACTGTTCTTTTCCCTTGGGAGCACAGTCCACTAGTCGAGGTTCTGTAATCACCCTGCTCAGGCCCCCGCCCTGTAACACGTACTGTGTGACCTTGACCTGGCACTTCCTCTGTCATGTGGGAAGTCGCAGAGACCATATTAGGTGCTATGATCGGGCTGCTGCATATGAATAGTAATAAGTGCTCCGAGAGGTGCGCTGCTGCTGAGTCATCATCATTTTTGCATGTCCTATGTGTGAGACTGGCGAGTAGATGGGACTGGCCAGTTCCTCTATGGCCAGCCCTGCTCAGAGAGCAGTACAGAGAAGCACGCCAGGGCCTCATCCCCATTGCCTTTACCCAGGGGCTGGCGAAGGGCATGTACCTGCTCTGTGTATTTATCAACCCTATAGGACTTTGGGGTGCTGAGAGGATTGTTTTTCAGATAGGTCTTGCTATGTAGTTCAGGTTGGCCTTGAACTCACTGTGTAGCACAGGCTGGCCTCCAGCTCACAGCGATCCTCCTGCCTCAGCCTCCTGAGTGCTGGGATTATAGGTGTGCAACACCACACCCGGCTTTGCTGAGAAGACTTTTCTAGCAAGTCTCATCTGTGTCTCTACCCCCTGCCTGACATGCAGCAGGTGCTCAGGAAGTCGTGGAGGCAGGGCCCTTGAACCTTGTTCTGTCAGTCACTCCTTGGAAGCAAAGTAACCTTGGCAGTGTGGTGGCAATGGACTCCTTTCTAGGAGTCTTTGTGCTATGAATTATAAAGAACAAGACTGTCACCAAGGTGTGGCTGCAGGAAGAAGCAGAGCTCACCTGTTTCCCACGCCATCATAAACCCAGTGAGTGGAACCGATGCCCTGAAAGGCTGAGGCCCAGTAGTAAAGACACGAGTTTAAGTGCAAGCTGTACAGCAGGTAGGCTGTGGTCCTGATGACCCTGCGGAAGAGGAGCATGGACACAGTTGTGAGAGAGTGGAGGTGACGCCTCCAGGGTGGACTGTGAGCCCTCACCTCCCCTGAAGCCCACTTCAGAGGTTCCCCCCCCCCACAGAGCTACATGGCCCTGCCCAGACACGCAGAGGGTGGACGCCTGTCCATTTGGATGCAGCTGCAGCTGGCCTAGCCCTGTGAGACTCTTTAAGGCAAGCCAGTTAGGGATGGTGGTGGTGGGTCGGAGCTCGCGAAGAACTCTGGACTGGAGTTGGCCCAGGAGGTGACAGCATTAGCTGCACACATGAGTTCTGGGGGCAGTGGGGCCAGAGGAGAAATATGACACTGGCGGGAGCAGGCAGCAGATGGGGCATGCAAAGCAGTGAGGGTGAGGCTGTGTACCCCAGGACAGAGGTGCTGGGAGTCCAGCTCCCCTAGCATGACTGGCTGCTCTAGTGCCCAAACTTGGGTGTTTGTTGTTATAAATGCTCCCTTCCCCTGGAGCTACACTGCAGGCTTCAGGTCCTTGCACTGAGCCAGAACACTGGTGGGCCACTCCTGGCATCCTGTCACAATTAGGGGAAATGGGACAATCAAAATTCTCTAAAGAACAAACATCCCTTCAGAGAAGGGGTTGGGCTAGGAAGAAGCCCAGCTTGCAGCTCCCACAGACAATGGGGGCTGGAGAGCAGGGAGGTGAAAGGGGCAGAAATGGGCGGGGGATGCCTTGCCCTGCGTGTGCGAGTGCACAAGTACGGTGTGCACACGTGGGATGTGTGCAGGGGTGCCTCACCTGTAAATGTAGGCCTTGCTGAGGATGGCTTCCAGGCGGCTGTTAAACTCGAAGAAGGCCATGTACTGGGAAGAAGAGGACAGTGTTGGGGCAGCCACTGTCGTGGGAGCAACCTGCCCTCACCTCCCTGTGCTTCCCCCTGGGTGCTGAGACCGAGGCCCCTCCTCCCTGAATGGGGAGGGGCTAGACAGAGGGTGAGCATTCAAAGGAAAGGGTACTTTGCCCTCGGGGAGCTGGGGCTGGAAACCCCATTCAGGAACCTGATGGCAGCCTTGGCCCATATAATTGTGTTCTCCCCATTGGCATATTATTTCTGGGGACTCCCAGACCTTTTGAATCCCATCATGAAGCTTCTGGATGTCCATGCATCCCAAGGTAGAGGCCCTATTTTGAATGCTCACTTGTAAAGAAAACAGTTTTATAATAAAACACTTTATAACCACCACTATGTCCTTCAAAGGCTATGTAAGGTAACAAAAGTAAAATGCTAACTACTTTTCTTTCCTGAGCTCCAGTTATATGATTAAGGCAACTTTACCTATCATATCCCTCATTTACCTATGAAATCTGTGCTATCTGTTTTTCAGGGCTGAGGATCTTGCGTGCTAGACAAATGTCCTACCAGTGAACTACAGCACACGCCCTATTGTTCTCCGTTGTCAGAGGAAACTGACACTTGGGGCAGTCTGGTGACTTGTCTGGAGCCCCCTGGGAAGTGAGAGGGCAGCCCTGAACCCAGATCAGACTCAGAGCTGCCAGCTGTTTGCCATATGCTGCGCCTCCTCTAGATGTTTATCCATGCTGAGTTTTTGATATTTGAGATAATATTAATGCAAATGTCCTCAGGGAGTGGTGGAGAACCTTTTAGAGCTTTCAGTGATTGATACAAACAGCCTACTGCAGCACACCACAGATGCCACCAGTGCCACAGATTCGCCACCACTGTCCTGGGGCATGTGCTAGCCAGCATCCAGGCATCCATCCTAACACCCACCCAGAGATTACACGGGCTACAGAATGACCTCGTGCTTGGGCCCTTCAGGGATTCAAGGGGCTGCCTCCTCCACGCTGGGTGAGATGGCAAGCCTGCGAGCTATACCCATGCACCACACTTGCCACGTGAGGCATCTTACTTCCACATCTGAGATCCATCTTGTAATGAAGGCCCAGCCCTTCTCCCTCTGAGGCTTGGCTCCCCAGCAGCTTCTGCAGCCCCCGGCGGCCTTCGAGCATCAGAGGAGGATGGCTCCCCTTCCCCTCTTCCTCTTGGTAGCTTCTGCATTCAGTGCTAGCTTGGTGTGCTTGCTTGTCCTAGGATTCTCTGGCATGTTTCTCTCATTGCATTTAAGATATATTCCATCACTTACTGATTTTGGATAAAGGCACCAAACATCAGCTAGGTGTGGTAGCCCACACCTGTAATCCCAGCACCTGGGAGGCCGAGGCAGGAGGACTGTCATGAGTTAGAGGCCAGACTGGGCTATACAGTAGTTCAAGGCCAGTTTGGACTGCATCATGAGAACTTAAAAAAAGAAAGAAAAAGCCTCCCAAACAAAATCAAAAGCACCAGGCATCATATAAAGAGAAAGATGCATTTAATTGCTTGGCCAGCCAAATCCACCTGGGGGACCCAAGGAGCTCCGAGTGGCTGCCCACCTTGCGCTCCTGCAAGGACAGCTGCCCAGGCTGCAGTCCACACTGTGCCTGGCTGACCTCCTGGGAGCGGGGCTCTGCTCCACAGAAGGCAAGTTAAACACTGGAACACCACTATCACTGACCAGTGCCCATGTGGTAAGGGGCTGTGCACTGACCGGCACGTGCCCTGGCACCTGCCTGCTGCTGTGGCTCGAGTGCCAGCCTGCCTTCATAAGGCAGAAGCCCCCGGTGTGGCTCCGTAATTGCTGAGAGACTCAAGTGGAGGAAGCAGGCTGCCTGCGTGCGGGCTGACTCCGCTCCTTCCCATCCCTGTGACTCGGGCGAGCTGCTTGGCCTGTCCACGCTCTGGGCCCCACGTCTGCAGGGTGTGCTCAGAACAACACTGGGCCTCACGGTGGAGGAGCCAGCACCTGACAGTACCCCACAGGTGGTGGTGCAGAGGCACAGACCCTGGAATCCCTGTCCACCAAGATGGGCTGGGAGTATCAGCAGCTCCCCTGAAGACATCTTCCCATCCCCAGCTGCTCTGGAGGACAGGAGGCAGCAGGGAGGAGCCGCTGGTCTCACCTTTAAACAGCGGGGCAGGCGGAGGAGGGGGTTCACGCCAAATTTCAAGTAGAGGAAATCCAAGGGCAGGAGGCAGACCATGTCCATCTGAAACCCCAAGAGGACCCCGTGTTTGTGTCAGACACGTAGCCCTGGGTCTGAGCATGGGTGAGTGAGGAGTGGAGTCCTGCCCTCATAGACAGGGGAGGTCAGAATGACCCCGAGGGCCTCCCACCAGAGGCCAGGAGGTGCCCATTGAGAGTGGCTTCCAGGACTGCGTGTCCATTTCAATGCCAGCTCCACTGCTGTGGCAATGACCACTGTGCCCTCTCCTCTCAAAGGGAGCAGAAGAATGAAGGCCAGAAAGGTGACCTTTGAAGACTACCCTGTCTGTGCTGGCCTCTGGGGCACCCCCAGAGGGGACAGAGAGGATGCCCAGGAAGACACTCGCGGGCACCGTGCCCTGCAGCCTTCCAGGTGGCAGGCACCAACCATGTCCCATGGTCCCCAGCACTCAGTCCCGGGCCCTTACAGCAACTACATCTTCTATCCTGACACACACCTTAAATCGGCGAGACTTCAGGTAGTTATTTCGCATCTCCTTCTTGTCCATCTGGAAGAAAATGGAATAATGACAGTGAGATGGTGTTAGAGCTTAACTCCTGACCTATAGGAAGCCACCATGGGATCTCTCCCTCCCCCTGTGCAGAACCTCTGCCCTTCCCTATCAGAGCAGCCCACAGCGATGCAGCCAGAGAGGACCTGCTGAGCTTCAGTAGCTGAGGCCTAGCGGGAAGGGCCCTGTCCAGGGTCACCAGCTAGATCCTTGTTCCTTGGATGCTGAGCAAGGGCCCGGAGGCTCATTCCCTAGCATGCAAGTCTTCCTGGGAGCACTTGCAACTTAACAAGGAGCTGGCCACTGCCTTGATCAGACCAGGGAAGAGGATGGCCAGAGAATTCTTTCCTCTAAGCTACTCATGTTTTATTTTGTTTTTGATATATCACGCTACATCCTCCTGCCTCAGCCTCCTGCATGCTGGTATTGCAGGATTCATTGTGGGAGGCCACCATGCTGCCATCTCCTGAGAAACAAAGCCCTTGCCACAACCTGTTCCTGACCTCTCCTTCACCCTAGTTACTGAGCTATGTAGAGCTGTCTGTATGGAAACAAGTATTCTTGGCAGGAAGGGTGCCAGCCTTGGCACATCAAAGCTACCTGTGCATTGCCAATTGGGGGCCTCTGAGCCTGGCATGGCTACAAAATTTCTTCTCCCTAGGCACTATATGAGAACCTGCCCACCTCCCTGATGGATAACAATAAAGCCATGAGCTTCTGTTCCAGAGAGCATATTGATCCATCCCAGAGCTCCTCAACCACAGAACTTTTTGTCATTGTCTTGTCTTTCTTTTGCATCCATATTGTGTGCCATATTGCTGGGTGGGTTAGACAGATACCCCCTGTGGGGGTGTGGTGATGTACCACCAGCCCCGCCTCGTCAAAGTCACTGAAGAGACAAAAATTCAACTTCTCTGCACAAAGAGAGCCTGTGCGGCCAGTGTGGGTTGAGGTTTTCTCCGCCACCCTGGGTATCCAGCCCAAGGCCCATGTGTGCTGGGAAAATGCCTGCTCTACCTGTGAGCTCTAGCCCCAGCCCTCTGCGTGGAATTTCAGAAAGTAACTTGCACAGGGACACAGGAACTGTGCCACCTGCTTTTGATAAGTCACAGCCAGAACCTTAGTTTCCTCCTTGGTAAATGGGGCCTGATGCAGGGTACACAGTCTCATGATGGCCCAAGTGTCCTTTTCAGGAGCCCGGGATACAGTGATCACCGAGTTACTGGAGCTGAGCATGCAGAGTCCATCATCACAACTGACTCTCACACCACTGCTACTTGATAGGAGCTAGCACCAAACCCATTTTACAGGTGAGAAACTGAGGCTCAGAGAAGCGATCTAGCCAGGTGCACCTGTCCCAAAGCCCGCGTGCTGGACCACTTCTCCATCTTTCACACATCAGGTGGTTCAAACATCGTATGAACATCAGATGTGTGCTATCTGACCCTACAAAAGGCTACTAAGTACTCGTGCTGCTAACATGCACCGGCAGCTCCTCCTGAGATTTCCTTGCTCACTGATTTTGTCATCCATCATGGCATCACAGATAAGGCCCCAGAAGCTCTGGCTGTGACATCTGCTGCGGCCTCCCCTCTGCCTGCCTGTGACTCACAATGATGTCCCCGCCTTTGACAAACTGCAGGCGGATCTGGAAGACGGTGATGTCCAGGAGGTAGATGAGGTCGCACAGGTAATCCATCAGCAGCCACAGGTGGATGTTGCCGGGCGTCTGGTAGGGGAAGGCCCAGCGCACCGGAATCAGCCAGCAGTTCCAGTTCCAGGCCAGCACCACGAAGAACAGCCACAGGATGTACATGAGGTCTGCAGGAGGGATGGGCAGACAGCTGGAGCGGGGGTGCGGAGGGACAGGGCGGGCACGGCAGCCACGTGAGGCTCGACTGTGCGCCTGCACTTTACTACATGTGGTACTTTCACAACTGTGTGTGTGTGTGCACACGCATATGTGCAAAACTTTCTTCCTTTAAAAACAAATCACTTAGAGGCCCTTATACACCACAGTACTTGGAGGACGGGATATGGTGCCATCATCATTATTATTCTGCCTTTTGGCTTTTTTGAGGTAGGATCTCTTTATGTAGTTCAGGCTGGCCTTGAACTCGCTATATAGACTAGCCGCAACCCCTAGCAATCCTCTTTCCTCAGCCTCCTAACTGCTAGGATTGCAGATGTGCACCACAGCTGGACACTCAGCTGAGGATGGCATTACTAGCAGACACCTAAGCAGCCAACATTTTGCTTGCCTTCCTTCCTTTCTGTCAAGCTTGACATCCATATGTCGGCAGTCATGCTATTCTCAGAAAAAATTGTAGCTCATCACAGGTGCGGCTGCCCTTGGCAAACACAGGGCTGAGCTGGGAAGAGGGAAAGCAGAGCACAGAACCTTTCCAGCGCCTGTGCGCTCTCACGGGACACTCTGAGGACTTTGGCCACTGACACCTGCTCAGACCTCACATAATGTCCCTTCCCCACTTTGCGCAAGTCCTATACAGCAGCCCCCACTCTTCTTTGCTCACCGTAGACAGTCTTTGTGTTCTCCGTCTGTCTGCACCCAGGTATTAAATCCTATGCCTCATGGCTTTTACAAAAATCTGTCCAGTAGTCTCTACCTTGTGTCATTCACTACATCTGGTGCCAAAACCCAAGAGAGAGGTGGAGAGAGCTCTCCACATGGGGACCCCAAGCCCTCTCCTGAGGACCCCTGCCCCATGGCTGAGACCATCCAGCGACATTGGTTCCTCAGACCTGGGTTTCTACGTCTTCCATCTCCCTTCATCCTCCTTACCCTGCCTCCCACAAAATCTCAAACCTCTCCACCTCCCTCCTTATCTGAACCTTGAGCAGCTGATACTTTTCTGTAATACACCATGGCCACAGACCTGGACAACAGGTCTTGGTGGCCTGTCCATGGTACACTTGTCTGATGTTCCCATTTTGCAAGATCTGGATAATTACTGCCTTGGGCTAAAGAAGTGGTCTGAAATAGCTTAGGTTTGTGTGTTCCTCACACTCCAAAGCTTTCCTACTTGGCTCTTCTTTCAAAGCCTCTCCCATACTCCTTCTTTCCCTGTCTGCACCCTCTCTGCTTCCCTCCCATGACGATTCCTCCCTGACCAAGGACGCTGCTCACCTCCTTTCCCCCAGCATCCTCCTACCCTCTCAGCTGAACACCTCCTATGGCCCCTGCTCCACCGGTAGAGCTCCCAGTCGCAGCTCCCACAGCTGCATCATGACCTCCAGAAGCGTCTCCTGCAGACCCCTCTGTCCACCCAATGCTTCCCCTGGGTCAAAGCCCACTCCTTATGCCCCTCTTGTCTGACTCTGTCCTATACTTGATCCAGACTGCAATTTCATGCCCTGTCCTCACTCCTTGCTCCTCAATTTCCACTTTGGGGAGGAGGTGAGAGCCAAGGGAATTGTTTAGGTCCATGTTTTGGTTTATGTCTAGTTGTCCCCCCAAAGCCTCATGCAATCATGGGGCAGGGACCTCTAGAGTTTGGGACTTGAGTCATGATCCACTGGGATTATGTGTTTTAATACTAATGGGACTATGGGTCTGAGTACTGCTGGGATTACTTGACTCTTGATCCACTGGGATTATGTGTTTTACTACTGATGGGGTTATCGGTCTGAGTATGTCTGGGATTATTGGTGTGGCCTAAGGTGGATAGGCTAAGGCAGAGAGCCTGAATGTAATATATAGAGAGACAGAGAGACAGACATTGGCTGTTGCTCTCTGCACCCTGGTTGGTCTGTTGCCTCTGTCGCAATTGTTGCTGTTCTGCCGCCATAAACTGGATGCTCTCTGTCCTGTTCTACTCAGCCTTGGGCCAGCTGAATATGGACTGAAACCTCCAGCAACTGTGAGCTAGATAAACTTTTCCTTCCTTCATTTTGAGTGTCAGGCATTTGTCCCAGCAATAAGTAAAAAGTAACTAAGACAGTCCATGTTCATTTTTCCCCGTCTGATTCGTAAGGCAAAACCTTACCAGTCTGATGATCTCACCTGGGATGACCTGACTATCCTTCTTTCCACTACCAATCCTCTCAACCAAAGAAAAAGAACATGTGTGGACTTTGCCCCAGGCTGCCATTGATAACTGCAGGCACCTTGAACCTAACCCTCAGAAGGAAGCTGCAGCCATTCCTGGACCAAACCAAACTGAGACTCTAACTGGCTTGATGAACACAGACGGTAGGCCCTCTGCTCAGAAGGACCCATAACTATAAGGCCATTGTTGAAGTGAGGGCTCTTATAGGTAGTATCCAGGGCAGTGATTATGGTAGGCTCAAGGAACCATCCAGACAAAAGATGAAGATCTGGCTCGGTTTCTGTCTCATTTTGCTGCCGCCCTCACACCATACAGCCCTGGCCACACACAAGGCCCAGAAGACCAGCTGATGCATTTCATTTACCAGGTGTATTTTATTACCCAGTCTGTTCCAGATATTTGGAAAAAGTTACAAAAACTGGAGGCAGGCCATCAAATCCAACAACAGGAGTTAAACTTGGCATTCAAAGTTTTCAATAATAGGATGAAGCTGCCTTTTGGAATTCCAGCTGTTTGTCCCCACCCTAAGAAACCCACAGGTTTCCAACCCAGGGGTATACCTCTGGGCCATGCTTCTAATGTTGTCAGCCTGGTCACTGGGCTAAGGAGTGCCCCAAGCCTGGGATTCTTGAAGCCATGTCCCCCCTGCAGGGGCACTCACTGGAGG
Organism: Capromys pilorides; assembly: GCA_004027915.1. Lineage (NCBI taxonomy): Eukaryota > Metazoa > Chordata > Mammalia > Rodentia > Capromyidae > Capromys > Capromys pilorides. The sequence continues at coordinate 5,490 of PVKN010000025.1, read as the reverse complement.
TCGGACTGCTCGGTGCTAGCGTCTGCCCTTGGAGTTAGCGCTCCGCGTCCCCAGCCGGCTCTCCCCCAGGCTTCCTCAGATTGGCAACAGACCACCGATGCTGCCCAGCAGCTCTGGAGGCCCCTGGACCACCTCAGGCACCGAGCTTCAGACAGCTTGCAATGCAGGCTAAGTCCATATATTTTATAGTTATAATGTTGCAACTTGGTCCACCTTGCCTTTTTTCCAAAGACTGACTTGGTTTCAAATTTGGTAGAATTTGGGTATTGTTGGCAGTCTCCAGGCTTTTTAAAACTCCTCCAATTTGGTGCCCATTAGGTGAACAACTTATCTCCTACTGTTTTCTGATTGTTCCTACCTGTCCTATTCCCCTCCTCCGACGAGATATCTTCTGATCGTTCCTGCTGTTTGCCCTGCTTTTCTGACCACTCTTCTTCTCTGCCCTTGCCCAAAGCCCCCACTGCCTCCCACGATCTGAACCCTAGGACATCTCTATCCCTCCCAGAGCCAATACCCAGTTCCCAGTCAGGCTTTCAGAGTCCCAAAACCAACTATTTTTCACCTGTTCCAACATGCTCTTCTGGTCTCTATAACACTCCCACTCTCCCCATTCAGAAAACAGATGGTAAGGGCTGCCCTGATAGCTAGGCAGACTAAAGCATCTGCTTTGGCAGAGCACAGCAGCCTGGGTTTGATCCCTGGTGTGCCATGCCAGCCCTGCCCCCAGGGCACACTGAGAGGGCAGTTGAGACTGGGCGTGGTGGTGCACACCTGTAATCCCAGAACTTGGGAGACATAAAACAGGAGGATCACTATGAGCTGGATTTCCATAGTGAGACCCTGTAGACCCGTAGACCCTTAGATCCTGTCCTAGAGAGAGAGAGAGAGAGAGAGAGAGAGAGAGAGAGAGAGAGAGAGAGAGAGAGCAGATGGTGCATGCAGATTGGTGCTGGACATGCTAGCGACCTGTGGTGCCCAATCCCTGCCCCTTTCATCGTCTATCCCCCCCCCTCAGCCCTAGACTTGAAGGACACTTCCTTCACCTTTCCCTTGCTTCTCTCCTCACAGCTGCTCTTCCCTCTCATCTAGATGGACCCTGACACTGCCGGTCCCAACAGCTGACCCAGCCTGTCCTGCAGCAGGGCTTCAGAGATAGCTCTCCCGTTTTAGCCGGGCCCTGGCCCACGCTCTGCTCTCCTTCCACCTGTCTGATTCCCACCTCATGCAACACGCAGGTAATTTCCTATCTGAAGCCCCTTTAATGAGTCCTTGGGACAGCATTCTCTCCAGCTCGTACAGCACTTAGACACAAAGGGCTACTATGTGTCTCCATCCAAGGCTTAGATCTCCTCTCCATCTGTCACCTACCTGGGCGTTATTCTGTTCAGACACACTCAAGTCCTCCTTCCCAACTGTATTGGATTAATTTCTCAGTTGCCAGTTCCCATCAAAACGTCTCTCCTTTCTTGGAGTGATGGGATACTTTCCTCTCCAGGTTCATGGTTTTGCCTTCCTTACCAAACCCTTGTAAAAGCTTACAAAAGGGGACCCAGCTGAGCCTTCAGATCATGAGCACTTTTTTCACTCTTCTATCAAGATCCTAAAAGGAGCTCCAAACACAGCTCCAGCCCTGGCTTAGCCAGGCTATATGCACCCTGGTACCCTCTCCGTCTATGTGCTGTAGAACGCGTTGCTTGCATGGTTACCGTTCTGCCCAGGGGTCAAGAGCACACCCAGCTGCTTTCCTGTCCAAACAACATGATCCTACTGTTGAGTTGGTGTCCCTGCCTAATAAGCACCTTAGTGCTTACAGAAGCTCTAAGAACTGCTAGAGACACACCGGTGGCTCACCCTATGCTCCAGCCACCACCTGCAGGGTCTCATATCCTCATCACATCTCCCTCATTTTCAATCTGCTTTCTGGATCTTACAGTTCTGTGCACTCTTTTTATTGCTGTTGTCTGTTTGTTTTAGTACAGGGTCTCACTACACAGATCAGACTCATAGTGATCCTCCTGTCTTCAGCCTCCCAAGTGCTGGGGTTACAGGCGTGTGCCACCACGCTCAGTCTCAGTTACCATTCTAGCCTGCCCCAGGGGTGGGGCTGGCATGGCACAGTCCCTGTGTCTGCCTAAACAGGCCCTTTAGTCCACTGAGCTATCTGGCCGGCCCTCTATGCACTCTATAGAAACCCAGCAGTGCCCCTTGCCCGGGTCCTGACTTTGATCCTGTCTCTCATTTCATACCAACTCTGTGCCCTTCTGAGATGCCAGATTTACATGACTGTCCTTTATTCACTTGACAGTCTCGCCTTTTCCTCGCATTCCAGCTTTCCCCTTGTGTGTTCCATCATGCTTGGTTTACCAATGGGAGTTCCTGAAAGGCTGCCGCACATCACCCACTGAGGTGGGGAACACAGCTTTCTCACGTGACTGTCTTAGGGAAGCTGCACTCTTCCCCCACCCACCACCTCTCACCAGGCTGAACCAGCTGCTCTGATCCACGCTCTTACACTGACCAGAGGCTTACAGATTAACAACCACATGATTCCAAGTACACATTTCCTATACTTCACAGCCATGCTAAAATATGGACAGAGAGAGAATCCTCATCTCTCCGGGGTCCTTGATCATTAGCGCCACCTGCACTAAGGCCCCTCTCCAGGGAGCTCTTCTGCCAACAGGGTGGCTGCACCTCATTGTAGACTCTCAGATCTCACACATACCGTTGCATATAAAACCACAAAGTTTAGGCCCAGCGAGTCTCAACCGCCATACTCTGCCAGTACTTTGCCTTTTCCTGCTTCACCCCTGCCCTTTCCCTCCCTGAGCACCAGCAATGTCTAAACTACCCCACAAAGGATGGGTGATTCCTAAATCAAGCAAAGTTTCTCCTCCCCACCTCACAAGCCCGTGCTATTCTTTCTTGTCTTCCTGACAATGTCCATGTAGGTTACAAGCCATTATCTTGTCTACTTGGGCCTCTTACTGCTTTCCTTCCTTGAGACTGTGCTTGCTCCAAGCTCTGTCTGCCAGGTAACACCTCACAGTGTCCTGAGGCCCCCTCCTTTTCCCACATACCAGGCATGAGGTTTTTCCCCAGCCCACGACTGGCAGACTGACTTTCCCCACGTGCCACAAGTATGAAAGGCATCTTTTGGTCTGGGTCAACATCTCTTCAGTCATCAAACAGGAGGAGAGAGAGAAAAAAAGAAAGCAATGTGCCCTCCTCCACGGAGGAAATCATGTAGAGTGTCCTGGTGAAGAGATCTCCCATCGAGGCATAGAAAGCCTTGAGAGCCAAAGTGGTTTCGGCACTAGCCATCATGTCCCATGTACACATGTGCATCCACGGGACACCTGTGCCCAGACTCCCGCTGACTGCCGCCTTGTGCCTACTCTCCATCCATCCTCCAAGCAGCTGATAATAGACACAAGAGATTTTTCCTCCACTGGGAAAACCACACCACAGGCACTCCTCAAATTCCTAAAATGGGAAGGCTTCTTCAACCATTGGTGGACACTGTTCTGTCAGGCGCCTTAAGTATTTGGGATAATGAAGACAGAAAATTTAAATATCTCTTTGACATTCATGATCAATTTAAATTTTCTGGCTTCATTATCTCTGCAGGACCTCGACCTACCTGGGCCTCCCCACCAACTGGACCAGGACCTGTACACTGATCCATCTTATGCCAACTATAGACACAGCCCCAGGGAACCACAGCTTGCCTGTCACGTAAAGACCCAGGCCTGACAGCACAGGGCCATTTAGTTGATTATTTTCCTTGTTGACCTGGGAATCACTGCTGCAATAGGAACAGGGACAGCTGGCCTGGCACCTCTCTCTCCTACTATCATGCCTTGTCCCCAGAGCTATCGCAAAGTCTTGAGGAGATAGTCAAGCTCATGGTTACTCTGCAGCCCCATATGGCTTCTCTGGCTGCAGTAACTCTCCAGAACCGAAGAGGCCTAGATCTCTTAATGTCTGCAAGGGACAACGGATGTGTTCTCCTAGTGGAACAATGCTGTTTTTACATAAAACAATCAGGCGTAGTGCAAGACACAGCCAAAAGACTTCCTGAAAAGGCCTCAGATATTAGACTGTGTATATCTGACTCCCGGACTAAGGTCTGGCATGGGTCTTTTCCTGAGCTCCTTCCCTGGACAGGACCACTGGCCCACATAATTCTCCACTTATTCAGGCCCTGTCTTTTCAGACTCCTGGCACAGTTCTTACAAGAGGGCCTCTGAACAATCACTCATCAGCAGTGGTCGCTCTTCTCCTTCCCCAACACAACACGGTTCCCCTGGGTTGTCTTTCCCTCAGCCCATGTGTTTTGCACAGAGCAGCAATGAGAAGCAATGCCCCCTCCCTTTTCCTTCTTCTTTTTCCTTTTTGTTTATAATAATAAAAAGTGGAAATGTCAGGCTTGACTCCAGCATGACTTTCCCAGCAGTTCGTCAGCAGCCTCATTGTTCTTGAAAGAAGCACAGCTCGGCACAGGTGCTGCTGTCCTCAGCAAGCACAGGCCGTCGTCAGGAAGAGACACACTGGAGCACGGACTCTTCCCAGGGAAGGACCACCGATAATGTCCACGCACTTGCACTGGACGCTCTGAGAACTTTGACCACCAATGTTTGCTCAGGCCTCCTCACATAATGTCCCTGGCCAGATCCCACCTTGTTCAAGTCCTATAAACGGGCCCTCACTTGTCTTTGTTCCCCATGGATGGATGGTCTTTTCATCCTCTATCACCTGCATCCAGGTATATGAAATCTTATGCCTCACTGCTTTCACAAAAGCCTGTTGCGTGGTCTCTGCCTTGCATCATTTGTTATCATCGTCTTTCATCCCTCCTTGTCTCCCTCCCTCCCTCCCTTTTTCCTCCCTCCCTCTTTTCTTCCTTCCCTTCCTTCCTTCTTTCTGTCTTCTTTCTTTCCTCAGCTATACCCCCAGCCCCTTTTAAAATGTTGCAGTAGGGACTCACCACCTTGCCCAGGCTGCCCTTGAATTTCCCATCGTCCTGCCTCAAGCTCTGGAGTAGGCGAGATTACAGGTGGGAACCATCACACTGGGCTTGCTTTCATTCTTTGTGAAAATTTTCTATCAATGTATTTCCCACTTTAGCACATACAGACTAGTCAATAACGCGTACAGGACAAACAGGTGGGTGGAAGGAAGGATGGATGAATGGTCACTTTCCAAAGTGGACACCAGGGTTGGGGCCCTGCCCCCTCAGGACTTCTGGGTGACCTTGACAGAGTCACTCTCTGGCACCTCCTGCACTCTCTTCGGAGTCCCAGGCAAATGTGCTTAAGGGAGGAGGGCGGAAACCGGGAAGCGCTGTGCACTTCAGAAGCTAAAGCTCCTGGGGACTGTGGAGTAGACCTGACGGGAGGCAGGAGGGATTCACAGCAGACACTGGAAGAAACTCACACACACACACATACACACACACACACACACACACACACACACACACACACA